>JAODUI010000007.1:1671596-1690025 GCA_027563995.1 Papilio gigon | reverse complement strand
GTGACTAGGCCATAGTCAACCACGCTGGCCCAGTGCGTGTTGGTTGACTTCACACATATCTTTGAATTTCTTCGCCGCTATGTGCAGGTTGCGTCACGATGTTTTCCTTCACCGTAAGAGCGTTGGATAATGTTCATATGCAATTAGAAAATTGAAAAACACATTGGTACTTGGCGGGGATCGAACCTGGACGATATTTCAACCAAGTACCACGACGTAAAATTTTTTGCTGGTTTGTTAAAATATCGACTAATAAAGATTACGACCGTCTATATATTAACGTTAATGAATTAGAAATAAAAATATTCATTAACATTCAGAATTGTAAATTTACGAATAGACAGACTGGTTGATAAATAATTAAAAGTAAAAAAAAATCTTCGTCGTCCCAAAATGTCAGGGAACTTGCATTGCTATCGGTCTTCAATGATCACTTTTCGCTCTGGCGAAATCTTATCTTCGAGCGCACGTTTATTTGTTTTAAGCTTTCAATGTGGACGAACGAAACAGCCTTTGTATGTTGAATTACGTAGACTGACTTAACACTAAAATTTGTAAATGGAAATGTCTATCTTATGCTTATTAGAATAGTGTTGAAAGTTCATTGTAAGGGTCACGATATACAAGTTGCGTATATCCGTCTTGCTCTGAGAAAAAGCTTGTAAGAAAGCAAAGAATGGGGGGAAGGGGAAGGGGCAAGAGGAAGATATGTCTCGGAAGCGGTGTGATGAATTAAATTTTTAGAGGGTGGTTAGGAGGCGAAGTCAGTGTCATTGACGCGTCTACGTTCTGCCATACCTTTATCTAATTTGAATCAAGTATTTAAAACGAAAAAACTGATAAAACTAAACCGTTCCCAGTTACCGTTTTTCGGTAAACACAACCTGTTTAAATTAAACACGAAATAAAAATTTTTACTAAGTTATAAACAAAAAAAAACCACGAATCTACTTGGTAAAAATTTTTGATTAATAAATTTGAACTAAGTACATGTGATAATTGAAGAGTTGAAATAATATTTAACATCAAACTTTATTTCGGAGCCCGGCAACTGAAATAGAGGAAAAAAAAAACAAACCGCTACGAAATGTCAAAATAATTTTCAGCGAAACCCTAACTTTTTTATCGTTTTCTAATACTTTGCACTCTTTTTATATAGTCATGGCCTAGTTGCTGCCTCGAAATTATCAAGTTATGTTACTAGTCGAGAGTTCCCGTGTACTCATGTTTTTACATCGAGAGGCGAATTGAAATCGTATACTACTTAAAAAAACGGTTTAACTCACGCGCAAATCGATGTCGGTACCGACTAGTTTCGAGCGCATCGGAGGCTCCTCTTCAGGGTGAGTTGGATTGGTACTATAGCGCGTTCGTCGATTTCTAAGTGAGTTAAAACGTTTTAATAAGTAGTAGAGTGAAGTGTCTCATGAAATTTTTAATAATTTATTTAAATTAGCAGTTAGAATCACAATTTTACCTTTTACCTCTAAACATTACAACATATAATTTTATGTTTTAAGTACATATACGTAAAATTAATTACATTAACATTTTAAACCGTCAATATTCTAAAGGTACCGACTACCGATTTAGCGGTCGTGGGTTCCAATCTCGCCATTCTTCATTGTGGATCATAACCTAAAACAAGCTATATCAAACTTACCGGGCATGGTTACTATTAACAAAAATCTACTAAAATTATAATCAATAAATACAAAGATTATATCATTATCATCATCATCATCATTAGCCTATCTGCCCACCGCTGGACATAGGCCTTTACCCAATGTCTTCCACAGTAATCGGTCCCAAGGTTATATAATACGAAGCAATCTGAAGCAATGTATATAACGTATTAATTTATCTAATATATTGCTTTTAATTCAAAACTCCGGTCCCCCGCGTGTGTGGCGCGTGAGTGGCGCACGTGTGGCCGAGCTCAGCGGGACTGTTCTTATAAAAAACAGTGAATCGATATCGCGAAACAAAAGAGTAACCCTCGAAAATGCTAAAATCGATGCGAAGAAGTGTCATTAAAGAATCCCCCAAAAATTAAAACCCCCTGTTTGTGCACGCACACATCTGTTAACCTAATAAAACGCGTGACGTACGCACACACGCGCGGTAATGAACTATGCACAGTCGGATGTTTTACTTTTACAATATTTTTGCTTCAACATTTTTTTTTGTAACCTTCGATATATCGCCAAATTTGAATTAAGAAAAAAAATGTTACGCTAACGTTTGGTTTAAATATTCGTCCAACACTGTTTGATTCATTTGTCTTTACATTTTTTTTTCTAAATCATTAAATACTAATTACGTATTAATGCGTTCAGAGAAAATTCGTCTAAGATTAAATTTAACGAGAAATAAAACCTAAGAGGCTGTCTTATAGAAAAATAAGGGGAGTTTTAGGTATGTTTTAATGCGAAGGCAATTAAACGGAAGCAAATCGCGGACGATGCCGTTTATTGCCCAATAAAGGGCACGCAACGCTTGCCTTAATGTCGCTAAAAGTTTATGTGTCTGTTTGTGCATATTTTACAATTTTTTGCTACAAATCGAACCAAAATTTTACCTCATTATTTAAACCAAACAACATAGTTTTTAGTCTGTCCAAATATTTTTATATATATCTTATGTTTTTTTTTTTACTGACATTTGTATGAAACATCTGCATACCTTGTTTTTAATATGATCAAAGAGATTCCATGCAAACATTACCCGGCTCCGTTTCTTAATTAAAAGTTATTACACAAAAGAATTGCATTAAAAAGGCAACGATAAATATCTATACATATATCTACACGGCCGGCGTAAGGCGGCGATGAGTTTTAAAGTTTTTAAGGGTTCGCCGAAGATTGCGTGCCTTGATTACCGCGCCCCCCGCGTGGGGGCGCCCTGTCCTCCACACACGGGGCCGCCCAAAACACACCGCTGCCCTCCCATTTTTAAGGAGGGAAAATTAAAAGTGTAGTACACGAACACCTAGTCTTGATACTTTCAAGACGAGGCAAACGACTAATTATTTAGACTTTTAGAAACATGAAATAATACAATCATCATCATCATCAACCTAAGGTAGTCCACTGCTGAAGGTAGGCATCTTCATCAACTGTCTCGATGACCGGTCCTAAAATAACGAGTTTCTATTATTCTTTTTATTTTCAGTTATAATGAACAGTCCGAAGATTTTCTCGACTAAAGCGTAAGTGATTATATATAGAAAACTGTGTACGACTTTTCTAAGTCTTTTCTTTAGAATTAGTAGCTTATGGGTATCATCATCATCTGCTCTGGTCTGCCCACTGCTGGACATCGGCCTTTTCCAATGCCTTCCACAGTGTGCGGTCCCTCGCCTCCCACATCCAACGACATCCAACCCATTATGTATCCCATAAAAAAACAATAGAAAGTAATGAACATTGTAAATAAATTATAAAGTATCAAGGCGTGTCAGAGCGAGGCCGAGCCGGATGACATGTGCGCCGCGAAGGACCGGCGCGCGCCCGTTCATTTGCGAACGGCTGTAATTTCTTATATCTGTGACCGTTCTTACACTGCCTTCTTATTTATATTGTCTTTATTATTATTACTCTTCAAATACAGATTTTATCAACCTACAAAATGTAACATATTGGCCAGATAGTTATATGAATGCATTAAACAGTAAAACCTTTTCATTTGTTTAACTCTAAGCCAAGTTAAAAATGGTATTTGTCAATGTTCAAAGATAAAACAGAACACGCGCGAACGAAGCACGCTAATGCGTAGGTAACGTTATTACGCGTCACCCTCGGAAATTAAGAAAAAAGTAAAGGCGCGCACACACGCGCACGCACGCGCACACACGCGCACACACGCGCACGCAGCCTAATTATCGGCGCGCGGGGACTTTGCATATTAAGAAAGTATCGCTGCGTTTTACGACGCGTGTCGCGCCCGCCCCACGCCGCGCCATCGCACAGATAAAAAAAATCTCCCATTTCCTTAATTCGTTTATCGGCGGGCCCCGGCGAAGCTTTGTCTCCCGATCGATGAACGCCTCTCCAAATGAGCGCGCGACGTGACGCGCGTGTGAACACTCCAACCAAGGTGACGGCTTCAAAGTTTTTTTTTTTTACGTTTTTCTTCTCCTTATTAATGAAAGCGTTCTGTTAACTGCCAGTGTGAAGCAGTAATTGGTAGCTTGCAAATTATTCTTAAATACTCGGTGCTTAGCTACGTTGAATCATTAATAATTTTAAAGTTATATTGAGACTTAATAGCATGCAATTAAAAACAATGTTTAATAATGTCCACAAGTTTACAATGTCACATTACTAACGATTGATTAAAAAAAAAATACCTTAAACAAATGACAGTTTTCAAATATAAAATGGAACGTATAAAAAAGCACACGCGTCGGCCACCGAAAACTTTAGCAATCAGACCCACCCCAAAACAAACGCCGCAAAAGTCAATAAATTAAAGCGGGAACACATGTATACCCCCGGTAGGATAGGGAACGAATAACTTAGTAATTAAGAAAGGCATTAATCATGGATCGGAGACCGGGATGACGTACGCGACTGACAAACTGCGCGGTGTCATGCATGCGTACTGAGCCTTATCAAGGCAGGCAGCGCAAATCTCGCTTTGAATAGTAGATAATGAAGTTTGAAGTATATTCGTATTTGCACAACGTAGAACTAAGATTTATACTGGACATGTTCCATGGAACTTTGTCAAACTACAAACGTCATTGCAATCAGGTCCGACAAAACACATTTTTAACAAATCTAGACTAGTGTATTAATATCAAAGATGCATACTATATTCAATGCTTCATCGTACATAATTTATTAGGTCATCATCATCATGTAACAATTTTTAGGTCAGCAAAGCATCTGCGATTGGAGATAATCAGCTTCGGTAACCTATCTTCGTTCACTGCCCGTGTGACCCCTGTTCATAAAAAGGAGTCAGGCTTGCAAAAACAATTGCAACCTCTTTTATCTGTTTTGCTTCTTTATAATTAGGATTGTCTCGCATATTCAAAAACTTTGGTGATCCTGAACTACTAGAGGCATACAAGAATTTGGACACCTGCCGTACTTTACATCACGATTTCCGCAGCTTACAATAACGGATTTAATTTCGTATCGAGCCTTGTCTCGTGTACTTTGGTGCCGGCATTAATGTTTATTTATTATAATATTGGCAGTGGACCGTGAAGTATCAAATACTAAGGTGAATTTACTGGCATGATACAGTTGTCAACTGTTCAATCAAATTTTAATCTTACAAGCATCAATTTTAAAGTCTATTTTTGATTAAATTTTGTGACAGTAAGTTAATATCAAAACGTGATCGAAAATCTTAGATAAAATCATAGATATATTAAAAATTAAGCTGAGCATGCTATTTGTATAAGTTCAGTACAATATAGTAAACATTGTTACAAAACGTAAGTACTTGAAAATTTTGTAAGCACAGTTTCTCTGTCTCTGTTCCAAACTAATTACCATAAAGAGATCTGAGACTGCATTGATAACATCTGAAGACATCAAATAGACAATTCAGTTCCTATAGGCTACTGTATTAAATAAAAAATCGACGAAATCTTTATTGTAACTGGTGACAAAACAACAATAATATTTAAAAACAAACAACAGAATATGTTCGTGTGTTCATTGGAAAGTATAGCCTCGTATCAAGTATTCAATAATTAAATATTCTACATTCCCAGCAATGCATCAGCCACAATACTAAGGCGTTGGCTTTAAAAGAAACAGATCCCCGTGAACTTTGGCTCGTTCACGCCTCGCATAGCAAAGGGCAGATCGATGCTTGTCAAACAATGAATGTCACGTCCACTCCCTCATGTTAATATGCTCGTCTTGGTTAAAATCAATCAAGCAATAATCACATTTATTCCATAGCGTTAAGGTTCTGTATAACTGTATTATAATATTGGTTTCTTTGTACCACGATTTTTCCTTTAGGTGAGAACGTTGCCCTAATTTTTCGGATGGAATGTTCTTTAATATTAAAGTGATATTTTCCTTAAATACTGAAATGTGTGATAAATAAGAGAAAATTTGATAAGTTTTAACGTTCATAGCTACCTATATCTAGCTTTACACAACTCTTACTATCGCTAGTACTATATTTTTTACTCAGAAACATAATTTCTGTCATTCCACTCTGATCATTATTGTTTTACAACCACCACTATTCATTTACTCCACACTTAACTTCCTTTAATTATGACATCTTTAGCTGTCATTAATGAAGTCTCTGTCTCCAGTCTTAATGTAAGTTACAGCCTAACCAAGAATATAAAAATCCTTGTAAGGGGGCGATACAATCGACTTCTTTATTATATCAACTTCTAATATGCATAAAGAAATTAGTTCCAATTTTATCCGCAATATGGCGAGGGCTTTCATACATTTGGTCAGGCTACATGGCTCACTAACATCGTATCAGTTATAAATACTCTTAAAAAGTTTAGGTAGCTTGAAGGGCTCAAAATTCACCATACAATGATCAAGGAGGGAGTGGGGGGTTTGAAATAAAAATTATTGTTTAATACAAAGGGATGCTTATTAACATATGGGCAAGGGACCAGAGCTGCTGTCCCCCACTGCTCCTATTAAGGTCGGCCTACAACAATAACCTCATTTGACACTCTCCTTTAATTATCAATTCTTACAGTACATCCACCTTTTTCTCCTTCATAACATTTCTATTGCTTCAAAGTAACTGAACCATTCGATACACAAAGACGTCCCTAATTATCCTTTGATACTCAAAAGGACTTGTTAAAAGATGTATCAATGATGTGAGCCTTGTTTTATAATTATGTGGGTGGTGATATTATGTTTAACAAAGGCTAAGAAACTCTGATAACGACAAAAAATTAATGACGTACTTACTATCGGACTTTCAGATACACCGCGGGTATGTATTCATTTTGAAATTGATGTGCAATGTGTTCGTACAAAGCGACTCGAGGCATCGTCCCTTGTGCGTACTGGAAAGGAGTGAAACAAGTGGCCTGCGTACTGGAAATGAGTGAAACAAGTGGCCGGCGTCAGTTTTTCCGTCCAAGTATGACCTCGGTTTCTTGATAAGTAAAGTGAATAGGGATTCGCTAAGCTAGTGCGTGTTATATTTCGACTTTTTCACCACTTAATATTAAGTAGCTGTCAAGCACCAGCTTCATCATCATCATCATTATCAGCCTAATGAAGTCCACAGCTGGACGTAGGCCTCCCCTATCGACTGCCACGATAACCGGTCCTGCGCCGCCCGCACAAGCTTAATCATTGTAAAAAAAATGTAAGATAATCTGTAAAATTTCATTTGTCATAAGTGTGTTGGCATTTTATCCTTCTTTTATTTGATTTACGACTTGACATGATAAAATCTTTCTTTGCAAACTCTGATGGCATCACCAGCATGTCTGGCTGTCGTCCGCGACTTTGTCTATGCGTAATTAAAAAAAAAACTCAATTAGTGGCCTACGTGTTGTTACAGATGTTCTCCATCTATGCCAAATTTCATCTAGATCCATAAAACCGTTCTGGAGATATCATTTAACAAACATAAGAAGAAAATATTGACGGAAAACCTAAAACAAAGTAAAATAGAATGAGGTTATCGGCAGACGTGAAGAACGATGTCAAACATGTCAATTCCCCCGTATAGGTCGTACGCAAAACATTCAACCCCAAACAAGGCGAGGAAATCGCAAAATCATCGCAAATGAATGTCGAATGTGTGAAAACGTGCTTCAGAAACACCCTCGGGCGTCGATCGCGTCTTTAAACGATTGCCACGCATTGTAACTGTTGAGTTTCACTGCCGTGGCATTTACTGACACATGTTGTTGTCTTTTTTTTTCAAAGGGAATGAAAGAGACAGTATGTGTCAATGTTATTCTGCAGTAGAAGCCCACAGTAATGCCGGCAGCTCGCCGCTCGAGCATATTCTACATCGGCGGTGACTCGAGCTTTTTATTGAAGAGCCTCGTGTCGCTTTTTGTACATGTTTGCAAATACGATTAAACGGTTGACATTTTTTTGTTATTGATGAGGTATTGTTTTTATGGTGATATTTTAGGACAATTTTGTTCCGTCTTATCAAATTGAATGCGATATAGTTCAGCGGTTTAAGTGTTAAGAAATTAGTTGATCATATTCTTAGACATATTCTTTAATAATTTTTCCATTCACATTTTTTTAATCTACCAATATTTCTTGTACCATTACAACTAAGATATAGTCTTAAGCTATTGTAGGGATTCGAACCCATGTCCTTGTGATCAGAAATTAGTTTCAATCTTAACCATTACAGTATTGGAAATTCTGAATACTTTTTTAATAATTTTACGTCAAAAAAAATTTGCAATGACTTCAAAATTATATGACCAGCTAGGTTTCAAAATGCTTGCGTAAAAACCGTCTTTCCCAAACAAGAAATTGATTCGAATTTCTCTAATTTTCGAAGTTGACGGTTTGGCAATCCGCTTGACCTTAACTGCTAGCCTTTCTAACTTAAAAAAAGTGCACATAGAGACAAGACTATATGAAAGCATATAAATATACACGATTTTAAATGGCTCCTTGGTAAGATTAATAACGCCAGAGATTTAAATATATGAGCACTTTATCCACGGACGCATTATTCTGTTCATAATTTCTTATACCCCGACTTAATTTAACGAAAGAAGAAACTCTACGAGGGACGTCGAATGCGTGAGCCACTGCTATACGTATACCTATACTTACACCCCAAATTAATAGCATCCCAACAAAAAATGCCCCCTATCTTATGAGGAGGGGGTCTGTGGGGTTCATTTGCATATATGTCTCCCTGGCACCCCAAGGAGCGGGCGCGGATGTATTTTTAATTTCATTCTTATCCCTGTGCTTAAATCATGAGAGCGGCCATGCGTGCGGGGGAGGCCCCCTGCGCCGCCTGCGCCCCCTGCGGCCGCTGGCTTGCGTCATACGTCGCTAACCACGTACAGAGTAAAAAGAAAAGAAATCTTAATAAGTTTGTTAGGGGGCGCTCGCAACGTGTGGATGCGACGTGAAAAGTTTACGCACAAAACTGGATACTACCTCAACGACTAACAGTGACCTCAGTGTTTTAATGCTTACCAAGTATTGTTTTTGAATATCTTTACTAACTGTTCTAGGAATGGTCTCATCATCATCTTCTTATTAAGTAATTAGAACATTAGCTACACTTATTTTACAATATCATTTGAGTTTAACTATCCATTTTTACAAAATAAGGAAGAAGGTAACAATATGGCCGCCATTTATTTAATTATATATATTTATGTTTACGTCATTTACGTCTGCTGGAATATTTTGTAGGACTTCTTTCTATCTATCTATCTACTAAATTTCTAAATAATTTTTCTTTGAATTGTTACTTAAAAATCATTATTATTTAATTTTTTATACGTTATGTTGTATGTTTATTGTATTGCAAGCGTGTCCATATAAATCTTGTTAAGGATTACAAGAACCCACCTACAAAAAAACAAGCGTCGTCATTTCGCCGAGCAAATTTCGCGGAAGTTTTTCTGTTCATCCTGCCTACCATAACTACGGTTATTAGTGTCGTGTATATGCTATTGTATTATATGTAGTGCATATTAATGCTAATTTTGCTGTTTAGTCCCCCCGAAATGATATTTCTTTTTCAATTTGACTTTGACGCGAACTTTAGTTGTAAAGGTCTTTCTTGTCATTATAGATTTAGAATACATGTTTAGTTTTCATTATGACTAGTTGTCGCCCGCGACTCTGTTCGCGCTGAATAAAAGAAAAACGTAATAAGTAGCCTATGTTACACCTGATTATGTTTTATGTCTATGACGTATTACGTAGCCTGAAGATACGCTGTAACAAACATCCAAATCTTCGTATTTTAATTATAAACAAGATATATCCATGGTATAGTTACTTCGTCTTAGTGAATAATTTATGACTAATTAAAAAAATGTTCATGAAAATACATTAATTGCGGTATCATCATCATCATCAGCCTAATATGGACTACACACAAGTCAAGATTGCGGGAGTGCACCGATGCAATCGATGGAGGAGGCCTACGTTCAGCACTGGACTACATAAGGCTGATAATGATGATGACGATACATTTTGACATGGACCAAATTTAAGATACTTAAGGATTGAAACAAAATTTTAAGCCCCTACAGTATACACCCTTTATACAAAGAAAAAAGATTGCTAAAGATAAGTCGCAACCGCGACCTTTATAATCGCATCAGCGGCTTCGGAATTGTGGCCGTTAATTATTGATAGAATGAAACTTTTATCAAAACTTCACGAACAGAAGCCGGAATTATTCGAAAGCAAAGAAGCCCTTCATAACGCCCGAGAAAATATTAAAACAAAGCCAAGGTGCCCGCCCCGCCTACCGCGTAGCCAAAGACCTACTCTGGTATATACAGAGAGTTGTGTCACCTTACATTTGTTGACATCCTAAATTAATTAACACATGAACTAATTAACAAAAATCAGAGAACAACAGCTCTATATGTAGCTTCAATAGCGATTCACATTGATAAAAAATTTTCGTATGCACTGAAAAATTATTGTCGATAAATTATTAGTAGATGTTTGAGACTTCGTAAGAGTTGCTACTCCCGCATGCATCAGCCGCCGTCTTAGTTAGTTTAGACAAAATCAGTGCATTTTTATGAGATTACTTACAAAAAACGAGGATTTATGGACAGACGGACTGTAAGTATAAAATGGTTATGCATACGTTAATTCTTTCCGCATCATTAGCTGATGTAATGTGTAATGTTGAAGCGATCTCAACTCTATAGATCGTCAGTTTCCTACCAAGTCTGCTAGCGGGCGGTGATTAATACAACGCATCTCCCTCAACGATTTAATCGTTCGCTGGCAACATTTTTACCCAATTTTTGGGAGACACCCGTAGCGCCCCCTAGCGTCTCCGGCTCGCCCACCCCTTTCTTTCGTTAAGATAAATTATCCAACGATCAGGACAAGAGTGTCGGTTCAAATTGCCGCCTTTAAAATTCAACGTTCGGCCTAAATTATTTTTGCCAACTCTACATTTGTACCGCGACGATATCTGCTTCTTTTCTTTAAAAATTCTAACTGTAAGAAATTATTAAGTTGACTGGTTACCTCTAACATTGTCATATGTAAAAGTAAGTTATATATGTAGTGGTTATAAGGATTTCCTTTCTACAAATCAACTTGCATTTAATCACAAATTTTAAGCTTTAAAATGTTATTGCTGTAAAATTTCGAGAAAACACAAGAATAACATTGTGTGTAATATAATTGGAGTGACTTCATATTAGTTACGAGTTATAAAGACGGTAACACACATTCTGTTTTAACTGAACAGTCGAACTATTTTGTTATATCGTGGAATGCAAAGCTGGGACTGTAAAGTTAGCGTATATACGTAAGTTTTAATTGTACAGTCCGATCAGTGAGAATTGAAATAGTGTAGCTTTCGAATACCAAGAATGTTCAATAGTGGTAGTGTATCGAGTAGTTTTGTATAAACTGAAGTTTTAAAATTGGAAGCGTGTTCAATTATTAGAGTTGTAATCGTAATTGTTCCAGTACTGAATTCTCAAGGTCCGACCGTTTGTTTTGTCAAGATCGATTCATTTGTTATTTTGTTGTGTTATTCGTTATACTTCAGATGGCCCCCACCACCCGGGGCTCGCGTATTGCCGACTCGTTAATTAATTCTTTGATATTTGAGTGCCGGGAGTATGGTTTCCTTTATTCTCCCTTTGGAAAATAAAAGTAATGTTCACGTTGAGTTGAAACTAAATAATCCTTTTAAATTTGATTTGTATTAAAATGATAATTAAAAAAAAAATCATTATAACCAACGAAGATATATTTTGGAAACACTGTAATGTTGTTTATAATTTGTGTAACAAGAGATAGGTTTCCTATAAGGTACGAGTAACCAATTTTTAGGACTATGACCAAGTTGACATTGCGTGGGTAAGCATCACGCAAGGTGAACCGGTCTGATCAAGTTTGCGGGAGTAACCTGGATGATGATCGAGGACCGATCATCGTTGCGATCTTTGGGGGAAGCTCACGCCTAGCAGTGCGACATGTGGCTTTATATGATGATGATGATATTTAATCATTTGAATTGATTTGTTTCTTCAAAAATCTTGTTACTTTCTACTAGATTTTCATTTTCTAAGATACTACGTTTTTAGGTGTCGTCGTTATGAAAGATGATGGTAAAATCTTACAGATGAAAACAATAAAAACAATTGTAGTAAAATTTAAAACTGTCCGCTGTGTTTAATGTAAAATACGTCAGTTTAAAGTACAAAGCGGGAGTGTACGTATTTGGTATTCAGGTGGGCGCGCTGCGGGCAAACAGGGGCCCGGCGTGAGGCTCTGACGTGTGCCCCGCGCCTCATTTGTGACACTTTACCACCGCCCTATTAATGAACTGTGCAACTGTTTGTACAACGTGTGAGCTTTTTTTTTATACAAAAGTATCGTGAAAGCTTTCACTACTATGGTCCGATTTCATCAACCTGCCCTTTCCCTTTGGAAGGTCGTCACTGTATATATTACTCTTCCATACATCTCTGTCAGCTCATATCTGAACTCAAACACTTTACATACATATCCTCTTTCACGCAATACATCCACATTCACCGATTTAAATAAAGAAAAAAACAAAATAAGATGGACCCTTATGTTATTAAATCTAAGTGACGTCACTATATTGAAGAATGATTGGTTTTGCAATTTGTAGGACTTATTTATAAACGTTAGATTGTGTATTATTTATATTGCAATGGCCGAGTGCGTTAGTAGGCTTATTACGCGGATGAATTATAAAAGTTACTTCGACTATAAACTATATTACAGATTTAAATTCGCATAGTATTTATTTTACCTTTTAATAATTCGAAACCCCGTAGCCACCTAATTAAAAACGCCGTAGAAAAGTGCGCTTAAAGTACATTGAGCGGGGCCGTAGTTGGAAGTAGCGTCGGGGTAAATATTCCTCCCGCTGTACCATGCAAATTGCATGCCCTACATTTGCGTCAACACAAAAAACTGCACTCCAATGCGCTCTAATTCCGGTATTTTCGCAGAAATTCAGCTATTAAATACCAATTCCGAGTTCCACTCTTATATTTGTACCGCTAATTGGCCGACGACCGATGCCTGCCTCTTTGTTCGCCTCCGCAACCCATTCAGCGGCTTCGATGTTAAAAAAATTATGAATTCAGTCCCTTCTCGATCATGCAATTTATTACTGTTCCCTTCGGCGGTGTAAGTGTTTACTATTGTATAAATAATAAAAAAAAAAATTATCGAATTTGAAAAATTCCTTCAAGATAAAAATAAAAAAAAAACGCCCAAGTTACTTCAACAAATACACATTTTCCAGTGAAAAGACAGACTGACACAATAAAATCTGATTTATTTATAACCAATGCAAACACATCGGGTTGGCGAAATATTTTTTTTTAATTTGATAATACGAACAGATACTCTAATTCTCTTAATTGTATAAATTAGTGACCATATTAAATAGGTTTCGAGTTGTACAAATAAGTCTTAACCTATCAAATAAGTCTATTTGTAGGCTTTGCAGTAGGTAACTTATTCAAGTAACCTGATTAACTCATCTACATTCTCCCATGTTAAACGTAAGATAAATGATACCTCTGCGGCGAAATTGAGTAATTAGCAAAGATGAGGATCGTAAAAAAACCCCGCAGCGACCTTTCGTGTACCTCATTAAAGCCGGGCCTCACATTAGGTACTTCTAATGAATGTTGATGAACGCTAAACCACCGAGCTTGCACCTTCTTTATCAAATTCCCTCACGCTAATCCCGTCTTTATTTTAACGTATTACAGCCTATAATTAATAAAACAGATATGACCAATCGCTCGCGCACTTAGTGCACAGTCGTACAAGTAATTACCACAAACACGGAAAAATCTAATCTCTCACACGCACACACGCACGCAACGTCACCCGGCGTCTTAACATCCAAAAGAATTACCCACACATCGGTAGGTCGCGGTCCTAATAAATTAAGGATCCCCCTGTAATATATGCGATGTCTATGTGTTGGTATTTTAAAGTCTTAAAAATGAGAGGACGGAGGAATCTTTAAAAGGGTAGGACTTAAGTGGGGGTCACCCCCTTGTCCTCGTTCGCCCCCCTCTTTAAGGGTGTTGTGCGCCGCGCAAACGCGTTATACGGCCTACTGCTTCTTATTGTTCGTTGTTTTGGTTCAATATTCGGATGACGATAAAGGTGGGTTAAGTGTTATTTTGGGGAATTCATTTTTGTTACTTAGAAACTCCCGTGCGTCCAGACTAAATAACTCCGAAGTTCACCACTCAATACATTAGAACCACATTAGAATTCAATACATTAGTCATCTAGCTCTTAGAAAAGATATAAATTTTCAAGCATTCTCAACTCTTCGTACAATTTTTAAAAAAATGGTCAGGTGTTTTCTCTAACTTTATCGCTCTCATTTCCGTAGTGACGAAAATGCAGGAGTATTTTAGAAAAAATATAGATATGTTTGTCTTTTGACTCTGATTAAAAAGCATATGCGCTAGGAATATGACGCTCTTGGATTCCTGTACGAGTATAGTGATAAGACTTCTAACTGATGGTCACGTTGTGTTATTATAATTATATTCCAGTATAGTAAGTACAGTATACTTTAACCTCTAATCTATCGTACCCCTACAAACGGTAGATTACACCAAACATATTTCAAGACAAAAATTCTAAGAAGTCATTTATTCATTATACATTTTAAACATTAAAAACGAAACCCTGGATTGTGAATACTATTCTAAAAAGCGATAAAATTCCTTAACTTTTGTGTAAAAACGTCATATCTTGCATCGAACATAAAACCTTTGGCCGTGTATTAAGGTAGCATCATTGTCACGCACGTGCCAAGGCTATACCATAACAGAACTACGTCTCAAACATCGATAGATTACAATTAAAAAACTTTAATCATTACAAAAATAACCCTTAATACGATAGTAATAAGATTCAATGTATTATTTTGGGGTTATATAAAACTTTTGCCGTGGTATACGTTCATAATGACATTTATTAGAAGCCGTATTCTGTACATGACAATAATTAAAAGCCATGCACGAAGTTCTGTACCACACTGTACCGCTCACGTGAACCTTTTACCATATTATTAGGTAACAAATTATTGGGTAGACAACGAAAAAACATTAGGGATTTGCGAGCGCGACTTCTATTGCTACACAGGTCGTTGTTAAAAAAAATGAATTACATAAGACTTCAAGCAAACATGGAACCGACACGATTATGTCGGAGAAATTTTTTTATTAATGTTGTCAGATGCTTTCTGTATAGTTCTATTTTAGTTCGTAAACTATTGCCGTGTTTTCTTTTAAGTAATGAAACATGACAATACGAAATATCGAACCTTTTTCGGATATAAAGTGAAATTATTTAAAAGGTAGTTACAGAAGCACTGAAGACGTTTCAGGGTAACTTTTAAAGAAATATTAATACAATTAATTAATATATAAAAGTATAATTAAGAAGAAATTTTTTAAACTTTTTTGTTAATTATTACACGCAGCCGTATTTCCGATTCAATTTATCCGAAAGCGGGTAAAAAAATTACTAATAAAAACCCGTCAAAGAACAGTCGCAAAACTCCAATGACGTCCCCCTGCGGCCGTCCATAAAGCAAAAGTGACGGCCCTAATGCGATCACTTCACTAATTATACCAGGAATTTTCAAAAATATCCCGCGCCTCCCTTCTCTTAACCCATTAACCAAAACTTTGGAAACTCGCACTTTTCAAAGAACTCCGCTGCGTTCAAATATTACAACACATTCAGACTGGACACTGTTGTCTGTAAAACATCAGTTTGTGCCTACTTGGTATTAAGGTTTATAGAGTCAAGTCAAGAGTCTATTTGTTAATAGTAAAATTGGTAATTCTTCAATTGTTTATAAGATTTTCGCTATCGAGTTCAGTGATAGTCATTTGTCACTATAATAATAATAATTCGGTATAAACTAAATTCACTTAGTAAATTTAAATAACATAAATTAAACTATTGGAAATTATCGGTACACATTGTTACTGAATATTAGGAGACCTCTGAGAGACAGAATCGAGAAGTCATTTAAGTAAGTTAATCGCTTAAAAGTCAATGACGTTCTAAAGGAAGAAAAAAAAATTGTTTAAAAGATTCTTTCACTCGTCAGCAGAAGCGTTCTTGAAGTGATAGCGTGAAGGGTTCAAATTAGTTTTGAAGTTATAAAACTATCGAAAATCGCCTTTATTGCTATGCATTAAGGTCGTTAATGGCATCCAAAGTACGAGATACACAGAGAGGTAGTAAATGTATTAGTGTTCAAATGATAAGGCTTGTAATTGAGAAGGTGACTGATGATTCGAGTTTAGGATTTGCATAATCTGTACCTAACTAGGCACAACAACGCTCGCGTTAATGTATTCTAAGGTGAAGAAGGCTAAGGCGAATTCGGAGTACAGCGACGTATACAGCGTGTTCATCTTTTCTTTTTTATTAAATTTTATAAATAAAGTTTAGTTTGGATAAATTTAATTACAATTAACACCAACAGTCTAAAATGCAAGGTCTATTAACGAACTGAACCAAAAAAAAAACTTTCTTTTCCTGATGAAAATGGCATATACCAGATATATCAACTATATTTTAAAAGCTTACTCCTTTATACATAAATATATTTAAATCACTTTATTAGTAAAGATCTTCATCATCAGCCGTTATCTGCCCACTGGTGGACGTCGGAATTTCCCAATGCCTTCTACAGTACGCGTTTCTCCGCCATCAAACAAATATACGAAATAACAAATATTTAAATTTTAAAGCTTACCGAAAGCTTTAAATTCGCATCCAACCGCAAGCTTCTTAATAGTTTGTGCGATGTAAACACGCGGGCGGGGTGGGGGCGAACACACACGGGTTGTTCAACGTGCGGCGCCCGGAGAAGACGCACATGGGTGTCGCTGACAGCTACCGACTGAGACAGATTGTCTTATCCTGAGCTACGTTACTGTGGATATTGAAATATGAAGAAAATATTAATAGTTTTTTTTTAAACGCAAGTATACCGTACACAATTTATCTCATCATTAACCTGCCCTTTTTCCTATGTATATCATATTTCTACTACACACACTCCGCACCGTCGGTATTCCTCTATCTTTGTAACCATCCACATTCAAGCTTCGCCTTCTTGTTTATGAGCTCATCATCTCTTCACATAACAGGTCCATACCACGATAACACAGTGTATCTTATCACTCTTATTAGTACTTAATTAGAAACGTAGACAAAGTCAGTGGATTATACTATTATTAAATTACTTAACTTGTAGATTTCTTTACAAGAGAAAGGTGCAAAGGAGCCGCGAAAACACCAAAGAGAGTATTAACGCCCTCCATGCAACACTACATGAACAGATGCGTTGCTTGACTTTGAGAAAGGGGTCCCTTATTTTTCTATAATTAAATTTATTTCGAAATATTCAGTTCGTAAAATGTATTCTTTTTTGTTTATTTAGTACGATCGCTTTTTATTTTAGCAATAAAATATGTTAAAATCAGAAGCATCTCAAGTGGGGTCGCACTCCACATTTTGTTAGCCCTTGTCGCAGACACGCGTGTCCTATCGCGGTATCTCGTCCAATTGAGTATGTTCACTACTCATTAAACATTGTTATACAATAATACGTTCTATTTTGTAGACGGTACAGTTTATATTTGTAAAATCACTTATTTAAAGTCCGGTGTAGAAGCAGTCTTCTCGAATTGTATTGATTAAAAAAAAATTACGAAACATTTAAAAAGTTGGTTTCGCCAAATTCATTCAGACATTTACATTACACATTTACACAAACGTGGTCATCTATGGCCATGGACATCCGCAACACTAAAGGAGCAGATGTGTTGCCGGCCTTTGAGAAAGAGATACGCTCGCTTCTTGAAGGACCCAAAGTCGTACTGGTCTGGAAATACCTCCAAGGACAGACCGTTCCACAACTCCGGTGTGCGTGGCAGAAAATGACGTGAGAACCGCACAGTCGAGGAGTGCCAGCCATCCAGGTGGTGCGGATGGCACTGGTCGTTTTGTCGAGTCGTCCGATGACGGAACGCTTTACCTCGTTTGACGTTAAGACGGTTAAAAAAATAATTGAAAACGGTTTTAATTAACAGGAGTATTGAAAAATGGAATCTTATATCGGTTTCAAATTGTTTAGCAAAACATCCAAAGAAAGGTTAAGTGAAAATGTGAATATGAATTATGTTCAGAATATATTTGTGAT
>JAODUI010000007.1:1645642-1657922 GCA_027563995.1 Papilio gigon | reverse complement strand
AAGTTTTCCGGCCAAGTTAATTGTTTCATATTATGATTGAGTTTTCGCATATTTAATGCTACTAAATTATGTCCACAGGTGGGATGGTGGTCAAGCGCTGACTTCATAACCATCGTCAGCCTTTGTTAGCCTAATATCGAACATATGCCTTCATCAATGCGTCACAGTATGTCGTTCTCCTTCCACATCCGACTTCCCGCCGTCCGCATCAAGTCGGTCCATCAGGAAAGACGCCCAACGCGCCTAGTCCTCGCCCATGTTATCATTAGCTGGCATATTCATTGTTTTTTTTTGTGAATTCTAAACTACTTGTTACTTCATTCATTGTAAAAAAAAGTATGAATTAAAAATTGAATTGTATAAGAGTGACTCCCCCTTAACACTGACCTGTATAGGTACAAGGAGCATACTTATTACGAATGCACCCATTATCTATGGAATGTCAGACATATATGTATTTAACTGGCTCTTAACTGTACGTATACACGCCGCAGTGGTTTATTAGCGTACCAATCACTTTCGGTTTCCTTCGGGCTTACGGCAATACTAATTCGGTACGGTCAGACAAACAGCAACAGCAACAAAGTACTTTCGTGTTTACATTTATAGGTACCTTTATTAGAAATGAGGTTAATATGTTGATGAGACTGCAATATGCCAATAGCCTAATAGTTAAGGGAACGGATTACCGATCACGTGATCCAAAGTTCAAATTCCACCATTATACTATTAAGAGTCTAGAGTTTGGATTGGTAATTATTCGTAAACTTACTTAATTCTGCTTATACATTATTTATAAAAAACAATCAATATGCAGTCGCATTTATATAAATGAAGAATAGAAGTAAATATGCGTCTTGATTCAAGTGTTTGGTTTCGTGTTCCACCACCAAACAGATCATTGTAAAATTCGTTTCGTAACGTTTCATTTAAAGATTGTAGTCTATTAAAACTGTATCATTTAGAAGGCAATAGTATGAATTTTGAAGCACCGATAACCATGTAAGGACAACTGATCTAGCGGTCGTGTGTTCGAACGCCATTCTACTGTCGTGAACCATATCTTATCATTTTTTCAAGCTTATCAGGATTGTTTTTTTATGCGAATTCTACACTAACGCTTGACCACGATCCCACCCGGTACCAAGTGATGATGTCGTCGATATACTGTTCGTGGTAGTTTAGTAAGTGCCTATTCACTCTACTCTTGAAGGCTCTCATGGTTACAAGTGATATTAGTAAGGTAGCTATTATATGCGTCTACATTCAAGTGTTTGGTTTCGTGTTCCACCACCAAACAGATCATAATTAGTAGTAGTAATTTTTTTATATAAAAAAACATAAAACAACTGAATTATAATACGTACGTAATTGTTTAATATGTATCATAAATATTTTGTTATGCGGACAGTACCGCTCATGCGCAATAGAGCTAGTAACGTATAATAATGTATCATGTTTGTTTTTTAGATTGAGTAATTATTTTTTAATGATATCAATGAGATTTCTAGATCATGTATCCATGTCGTAATGTTACTTATTCTTTTACGTACGTAAGTTTGTTTTAATAGTCGATTAGGAAAATTTGTTAGTGGAATGATTAGAATATTGGAATCGATTTCACGTCGATGACTCCTGCGTGTGTGTGGTAATGACAACAATGTGGGATAGCTTATGTAGAGATGGTTAACACGTTGTTTTATAAACTTGTGTAACTCCCGATCCATCGTGTGATGGTAAGCTTTTAGATTATCACACTATCACGCTGCCATTGTCGAAAACGAGAGTATTTTTTATAAATCTTTATCGAAAATTTCAGTTTTTTTTTTGTTAATAAATCAATGAATTTTTGTTATTAGTCGGAAAATAAATTTGCGTCACACGTTACTTTTTTATCCAACCCACTACTTGTGATATTTCTTGAAGTTTTTTTAGAAGGTCCCCCCCCCACTTTTTCAAGTCTCACGTGACTAATTAACAAGACATATCAAGACGTGTTTCATATGTAAAAACATACCAAGTTCTTATTTGAAGTTTTTGCAACTCTGAGTGAGAAACAATTAAGTTACAACTCATTATGACCTTAGACTCATGACGTTCAATTCTTTTTGTTTTCATTTTTTTTTACATAAAACTCAAAGTCTAAGTATACGGTCTGCTATATGCCCCACATACTTGTATGTTCAGTTAGAGCAATTTCCCTAACTTACAATGACATATTGGCTGTGCCCGGTCCCCCGTTATGGAGGAGGTGAGCTGATGGAATATGTCATCGCGCGCCCCCGGGCCGCAATTACGAGCCGCTGTCTGTCCTGCGATCCGTGATTTACAACCTCTGATCGGCCGCCCTGGGCCTTTACATAAACTTTAGTCAAACAACTCAGTGGGTAAATGCGGTTATGATAATAATTGCAGCTGCTTGTGTTTCCGGTGGACTACGTTAGTTTGTGACAAGAGAATTTATCGAAAAGAGCTATTGACGACAGTGCAAGGATATGGTTTGCGACCACGTGCCGATCACGTGATCACATTACGGAAATTTCCGTACCCCTAACTGACGATGAAGTCTTTTGTAACGTATCCGTCCATGGCGACCCTTGTCATCTCCGTGAGTGGGTTCTGATGTGAGTTACAAATCCGAATTAATTAATTGTGCCCTTAACTATCGGTGTTGCTTATAATTTTTAGACACGTTGTAATTCTGATGACCATTTCAACGAGCTGCATACGATGAGAATCTGTCAGGCTTGGATCGAACCGTCATTCATGTTAAGACCGCCATTAAGGTTAACTCAAATAATTTATACTAATAAGTCATAGGTGCCAAATCGCTTGCCTAACCTAATTATAGTGATCGGCATTTCGATATTCATTACGAGAGTGATACATGATTTATATTACACGACGTCTAAACTAATAATTTATTATACGTCACACATATCAAAGAAATTATTTTGAACGCAACTTTAATTTACCGACTCTACCGGGCAACGCGAGATTTTATCGATACATCGATGTTGTATCGATGCAATTACCGGTTGAATCGGCACTGATTTATGCGATAATGACGGGACAGCACTAGCCGCACCATTCACACAGGACGGGTATTCATGCGCGGAACACAGAAGTCATGTGTGCCGTAATTATGAGGTTGGACGTCGATACAACGAAATATTGTCGGTGTCGGTGATTTGGGTGGGCTATTCTGTTTCCAAAGAACATAGTTTATATTAACTAAGAATATATACATACTCCGCTCGCGCAGTAACCCAAAGTGAGTTTTGTCCTCCGGCACTAGAGACCGCCAACGTCGCCTGTCCTACGCTGTCTCTAGCCAGTCCTTAGCTTGGAGTTTGAAAATACGGGATATGATATAGATTCCTTTTAACGCTTAATCAATTAAGATGCTCGTTGTAATCGTTTCTTATTTCCGTGAGCACTGGAGCAGAGCGAGCAGATGTTATGTTTGCGCTATTATTCGTTAAACAAATTATTATAAAATCGACTTCTATTGTATTAAATAAGACGTAATATTTGAATTTTCAAAACACCTTATTCATCATTAAAATGTTTGTCATTAAAATTACTTCTAACGAAAGACTTTTCTTCTATATACAAAAAGCTACAGAAAATCTAATGTACTACAATTTTTGGATTGTCATTCTAAACTAAAACAGTTTATATATGTAATAATTTAGACAAGAGCAAATGAACCAGCTGAAAACCAGCGCAGAGATAGTATAGTGCGTCGCTGTAGACTCTGAGCTGGCTCATCGCGTCACACATTACTGTTAATTATTAATCTGTACTGTGTTTTGTTTCTTCTCTCTGTTACATTCTTTTTTTTTCTTTATAAGTTTAGGGACTTTTTTGATCGTCAGCTATTATTAATGTCGGTATATAAAATGATATCGCAGAATCGCCGCCGCCCAGTATCTAACACGTATAATTGGCGGTAGTTCGCGAGAGCGTAATGAGATGCTTGGTGGTTTATGTCGCCCGGTCAGCGATTAGCCACAATCAACATGCCATAGGCACGCCGCGGACCGTTCGTAAATGATATATCTAACGTACCGTTTAAATCGCTTACGACATGCATGTATTCAATTTGCAAGATCTCAACCGATATTACAAGTAATAAGGAAATTGCGTCTAATTTCATTTAAACACATTTTCACAATTCACTAAAACAATATAAGACAACACTAAATTATGAAAACTTCCGTGAGACGTTACAATATACTATTATAATAACGTTTTAATTCACGTGTACATCGGTGTAGGTACCGACTAGTTTAGGACCCGTGCCACTCAGTGCCAGGCGCGAATCCACAACGAATACAGCTCGATATACTCACCTTGATGACCCCCAACAGGTCTGAAACTAGTCGGTACCTACACCGATTTACACATGAGTTAAGCTGTTATTATAAGTAGTACCAGACCTTACTAACTGCTAAATGAGTTAGGAGTCCTTATGTATAGATTTCTCGTATCGCTATCAATCTATCGTTCCTTTAGTTTTACCATATCTATAGACGTCAATGATCTCTTGTAAAAAGACTTCACGATTTACGGCAGCATTCAAAGTGAGTTAACGGTCACTGAAGGACGCTTTCAGTGTAAATTTAACATTAAAACCCACAGAAAAGTATTTTAAACATATTTCTTCTATTATAAATACCATGTTACCTCTTCTAAATTAAGCGGGTTATATCGATACTCCATGGACGTTACTATAAAAAAAGATAGTTCTTGGATAATAAATGAAGTCCTCAAAGTTAGTAATATCTAGTAGAGAATGACTGAGAGCTTTACGTAATTCCTCATTGTAGAATATCGTATTTACGATCCACAAACCGCTCGCTCTACATTATTACCAACTTCATTCCTTAGCCTTTTTACATAGAGACGGGAACGCAAAGAGCTGTCTACTTTTTAATGCAATTACACGCTGTTATATGTACATCTTTATGCAGTATAATACTTTTTATTAAAGATTTAAAATACGTTGGTAATTTTTTAATCATCTTTTTACGTCCCCAAATCTATACTATATTGGGGATGATTAAGCCATAGTCAACCACGCATTTAATTTCTTCACAGTACGTACAGGTTGCATCACGTTGTTTTTTCGTAATAACAACGTCGAATACACAAACGTATGATGTATGAAAATTGAAAGACATATTGGTGTATAGCGGGTTCGAATCTAAAACGTGTAGATTACAAATGAATTGCATAACCATACAAATCATCTTAAAATGATAACAATTAACAATTATTGCTAAATAATGTGTCTTCTGTCAGCATATTTTATATTAACAATGTCAATATTTTCATAGTTAACAGTAAATAAATAACTCTATCTTTTATTAAAAACAAACTTTATAGAATTATAAAATCATAGACACCAAGTATAGTCCACTCCAATCACTTCAGTGTAGCATCATTTAAAATTTTCATATATAAATATAATATACAAAATTATTTACGATTTACGAATTACCCACAAGTTCAGTAGCCAAAGGTCTCTCGAGTATCATTATGACACGCTTGAAGGACTTTCTGATGGCCGTTATGAACTAAAGTTTTAACAGCGGAACACGAGTCCAGGTGTCACAGATTTCCTTGGAAAATACTATAAAATACTAACACATCTGCGAGATAATCTTACTGAAATTACAAAGTACATATACGTGATAGATGCAGTTAAGTTTATTAATTTAAATTGTAAAGAATCGTGAACTTTTTACATTTTTGTTTCTTCCAAATGCTTATGGATAATGGTTAGTTAATACCAGATGATTTTTTGAGTAGGAGAAAGGGCCCGATGAATGGGTTGACTTGACTTAAGTTAATGTCCTAAATACCTGTACTGTGACAGAGGGCGTTCACAATACACCACCAGATCACATTATCCTGGACTCTTGGTTTGGTCTCGAGCCACATCAACGCGATTATCTTCTCAACGAATGAATCGCCGAATGTTCAATCAATCGATATCTACGTATTAATGCTAAATACATGAGAAACTGATTGCTTGTTTAACCGACTGCCATATTATATAACCCCAATACGTAATAGAAAGTGAAGTGAAAATGTTTTTTTAGAGAGATTACGAAGAATTTGTTTTTAGTAATCTTATAAATGTCGATAGGATTGCAAACATCGTGACGAATTCAATATTTTTTGATATATCTCAGTACAATAGTCCAGTGCGAATTAAACCGTATCGAACAGTGAATTCTGTTATTCAATGAAAATCATGGTTAAGTAATTCTATAATATTACTTGTCAGAAAACCGCTTATAAAGTCAATTGTTACAAAGCGTTAATACCCGGTTACCGTAACTATACAGACACGAATTTTTAAAACATCGTCTTTTATTAGTTCAGGTTTACACATTTGTATTTCTTCATTGGAGTAACAAGTCGTACATGGTAACTAAATATGAAGATTTCCATTTTCGATCCTAACAAAGGGAACGGAAACATACCAAATTTTAGTATAATATAAGTGTCAAACTCGATATAATAATTTCTTGATTCCAATAATATCTGAACAGAAGTTGTATTACAAAAATGCTAACAAGTTATTCTTGGCTTTCTTTCAAGTATTACTTGGCCAACGAGCATCCGGCGCGGGAGTTAATCAGATGATTCATAATGAGGCGGCGCACGCGCAGCCCGCGCCAATCGCGGCCGTTTGTCAATTGACAACAATTACTATTGACACTTTGACACATCTTGACAGAATGAATTGTTCGACTGACGCACTCCTTCATTGATGACTCTATTACGGCATTTTGTGTAAATTGAACTTCGGTTGCATTAAATTTAACATTGGAAATATATTTCGAGTTTATCTTTAAAGATATTAGAGGCTAAAAATTATTTATATACTAATAATTTTTGTTAACGTTTGTTAAAAATTAGACTCGATCCGACGGCCGTCGAGTCAACAAGACGCAGTTGAGCTGGACCTGCGTGCAGGCGGGTGACTGGCATGAGACGGCGCTGGACCAGTGACGTTAGTGATCGTGATGTCGGAGCCCAAGACCTACCTTGGATCGTGGTGCCAGGGGAGTAAGTGAAAAATAGAGTACTTGAAAAGCTTATTATGTAATCAAAACTGTACGAAGTTATCAATGTTAAGCACATAAGAATTACTACAAGGTAAAATTAAGTTAAGGTACGATATTTCGTAACAATATTCCGAAATCAAATAAATTTAACTATGTACGTATGTAAAATAATAATAAATTAAAAAAAAAAATAAAAAAAAAATGACTAACACATAGATCTTACTGTGTTATATTACAGAAAAGCGTTATTTATTTCAGTAAATATAATTCTGTTTAAAAATCTATATACATCTTACGCAACGTGATTAAATCGAATTATTATTTATCTATTAAGGTGAACCAAGTTTACGGCACAGCAGCGCCACGCAGCGACAAGGAGAGGTAACGAGTGGCTGTTCACTGTGGTTATACAACACTCACGTCCACAATAATATGTAATCAGTTAATGCGCGTGTACGATTGTAATGATAGACGGCGGACACACGCGCCGGATCAGGGTGGTTTACGTTAGGAGTTAGGGGCGCGTCGGCTGGAATGGGCAACAAATATTTTGTCAATATATTTTTGTTACAGACTTCTGCAATGTCAAATGTGTTTATTTCCGTTATATTAGATTTATTAAACAATGAATTGTTCAAGTGATATGAGAATGAAATTACATGACGCTAATTGAATCAGAATTGTTACTATATCTTACTCAACCGCAAAAAAAAAATTATTAGTCATTTTTTTTTAGTGACATAAATAAGTTTACATTACTCCACATTGTATATTCAATGTATATGAAGTCATAAGATTAATGACAGTATTAATGGCAGTGAACCATGCCTCCCCAGTCTCCCCTTGCATCCACTTGACACAGTTCTCGATATAATTGTAGCAATTTCCCTCGGCGCTGCCGTCGCCCGCGCAGGACACGTCGAAACATATCGACGCAACGAGTTGCGCAATCTCTCCTTGATTGAGCTATTCACATATAATCAGTGGTGCATTTATGCCATATCCACTCACGCTGCAGAACGTCGCTGGAGGCCCTTCGGTTGTCAAATACGAATTATTATAGACTGGATAATAGTAACCTATCGTTTAAATGTAATTTAACTATTAATTTATAACATCACAATATTATCTTGTAGAATGCGTCACTAATACTCCGGTAAACAAGATCAAATAAGTGTTCAATTATCTGTACTGTTTCACCTTTTTCGTTTCTTTTTTATAGATGGGGGAATCTTCGAAAGATACCTTGACTTATGAGGGGGGAAGACAGGGTTTGTACCTAAAAAAAGGTATCTTCACGCAGCAAACTATACAAAGAACCAGATTCAACACCGTTTGTTGTCTTTATGATAAATGATTTAGAACTAAATTGTTTTTTTTTTGTAAATATATGAACAGTTTTTTGTTAATTTACTAATATTTCTTTTACCACTCTAACTAAGATCTAGGCTCGTGCAAGGTTATTGTCTACGACAATAATCGTATGGTGGGATTCGAACCCACGACCGCTAGATCGGTAGTCCGTATTCTTAACCATTAAGCTATTGGCGCTTCGATCTCGCGCACTCTTACAATACGACAAGGTGAATGACCAGTCTGAAAAAAGGCTACATTTATCACGTCTGCCTACGCCTAGGTCACTAAACTATATGCGACGATTTGACAAATAAAAAATTAAAAAAAAAACAACATCATGATTCACTCACTAGGGCAATGAACGGAATACTGCAATGTGTACAAATAGAAAAATTATATTGAAACTTAACATGATGCAGTTTTTGCAATGCAAAATAAACTCTATCTGATAACAGATAAGATCCATCTTGTGTGATGGCGAAAGAAATTTTCTATTCATTTGTCGGCACTTTGAAAGTTGCATACGGAATGGATACACAACGTTTTAGTGTTGTTATTATCAATAGATTGAACCACTACCATTTGCGTAACTAGCATTTACTTACTTCTAGTTTTCGTACAATGTTTCCTAGGAAACTTTTTTATTGTTATTCTAAAATAGTCTAACGTAAAATTGTCCATGCCTGAAGGTTTCTTGGTACATACATGCCTGCTACTATGGCTCTGATAAGCTCAACAAGTTCTAGTCAATTAGAATTGGGAAGAGAGCTTTTGACAATGAGATCATGTCATTGTGTTCTCACGACCACAGTCAAGTTTCCACTAATCAGTTGACAATAATGGCGCGGAAGCCATCGTTTGGTATAATATTTAATAATTCAGAAAACAATGACATCTGAGTTTAATTCATTCCTTGTGTATTTAGAAGTGATTTCGAGTTATTAACGCGTTCGACTTCCGTTAGTAAGGGTATCGGAGCGGTGCGTAACGCGGTGGCTCGGTGGAAGATCATTTCATGCTCCATTGTGGTATCTTGTGAAAGCACTCGGTCCCCGGTCGAGTTTTTGTAGGAAATAATTACAACCGCCAATGTTCTAGTTACACTTGACAAGTTAGAACCGTATGCTTGACTTCACAACCATCAATTTTGGTTTTAAAAAATTCTTTGTTCGAAATTTAAATTCACATACGAATATTATGGGTATCAAAAGTGAAACAAGTTTCGTCGTGATATCCAATTGAAAATCAAGTGTACTTTATGATGATAAAGATAATGTTAATACTAACATAGTCCTACAAATAATTATTGGTTGAAAAGTGAATAGAAAACTCCTCGAAAGATTTATATTTTTTTCACGAAGAGTCCGACTGCAAACTTAATTATGTTCGTAATAGCTTGATGATTTGGATTACGTGGTAATACGAGATAGAGGCTTAAATCTATTATGCAACACGAACGGGACCATTCGATCCGCACGGAACTAAATTAAAAAAAGTTTTTGTCCCCGTTCTGTTAAATGTTCAGTTGCAAGACTATTTAATTATTGAGCAAATCTCATATGTATCGTTTCCTTTTCCACTTTCATTCTATTTGTACCATAAGATATTAAAATATAAATGATGTTTGATTCAAATAACAAAACTTACTACATAATATAACCTATTAACAAATCAGTTCTTACAAGTTCCTTTCAAAAGAATTCCTATATAATAAGATGTTTAAATCATACAAGGTTTAGAATCGGAAACGTACTACAAAGTAAAAAATAGCTTCAAATATTTGGTTAAAGTTATGCATTTTAAAACAAAAAAAAAATCGATTAACGAAATGTAATATCAATTTAATCACACGAAACAAAAACGTCGTTAAGCGTAGTAAAATAAAATCAGAAAGCAGCGGCCTGGGAACGAAGTCGCGCCTCGCCGTGACGGACGCACTCGAGTGTAAACAGTGTGTTAAATGTAAAGAAAATCACAAAAAAACGTTCGTTTTGACATCATTTCACGTCGATCAGTCGATGAATAAGTCCACGGTGTTGGATCGAAAGAATATAAAAAAAGAACCGGCCAGCCTTCTCATTGCGACTCATTTTATGAATGAAATAAGATTTTTTTTCAACGGAACCGCGTCAAATACGTGCTTTCCTTTCTCGACCGTCTGACGCGACGTGCATTCATTTTCGATTGCTACTTACTTTCTAAAAGACTCATCCCAAAATATGTTAATAGGCTAATTTAGACTTTAAAATACTACTGTAAAAGTTTTATTTCCTTTATAATTTATATTTAGATGTGTGGTTGTCAATATTCTGAGATATTCTGTCGATTGAAGAATTGTGGACAATTCGGTAGCTGGTGTACGCCGGTAAGAAATATAAGAATGCCTTTGGGAAGCCGATGTAGCATGATTAAGTAGATTTTTATAATGTACAGAAGTTTTTTACAACCGGAAGATGTAACATGATGTACAGAGTACATCAATTGATATCAAGAGATGCATTTGTCTTACCATGTCTTTCATCATCATCATCAGCTCATTATACGTCCCCACCAAGGGGCTCAGAGCCTACCCTATTAAGAGGGGTGACTAGGCCATAGTCAACCACGCTGGCCCAGTGCGTGTTGGTTGACTTCACACATAGCTTTGAATTTCTTCGCCGATATGTGTAGGTTGCATCACGATGTTTTCCTTCATCGTAAGAGCGATGGATAACAACATAACTCGTCCTAACTCTCGGTTAATTTCCTGAGAAGTTATCACACTTTTCATGGACATAGGCCTCCTGCGGTACCTTCCGCAGTATGCTGAGCCTTTCAACAAACGGTGGAGTATCGTTAAGTTTCGTATAAAATTACTGATTTACTTAATTGTATACAGCTGCAGGTGAACGTGATTCAAATAACAACATTCGTGGCTTAATTATAATACGACTCTCACGAACATTACGCACGTAACTGGCGTCTAATGAAGCATTGATTCCCATCGGAGCTAGCATCAATGGACAATGCGTTCTCGAGACCTGTATTGATAGTCTGAAACTTAATTAACTAACATCAAATTTTAAAATTATAATAACACGGTCATAAACTTTTTAAATAATACTTAAATGTTGGACATTATGTTATGTTATTACATAACATAATTGTTATTACATAACATAATTGGATAACATTCGTTATACATGTGAGTCGATCGATGTACTTCGGATTTTCCAAATCTAGGCTCTACGAAATGCTACGGAATGCATCACTGCTTATTGGAAATTCAGTATCACGCGAGCTTTCGTGGAAAGCGGACGTGTCGTTTGTAATTCGCGCACGCACGTAATCACACTCGTCGACGCTCAACCTTTAATCCAATTAACAATGACAAGTCGACGACCTGATTAATTTAAATGGGACATGTTTCAGTAATTATGTGGTCTATTGTTTTCCCAGTGTAGTGTTTGGTGGAAAATGTTGGAGCAGGAGGCGATATCGGAAAAATGTTGAAGGAATCCTGCGTATGCACGCACGTTGGATTTCTTTTTTTGATTGTTTATATTATTGCTGTTAATGGATATATAGGTAAATTGTGTTTATAATATTTTAACACGTTCTACGAAAACAATAAGCCATTATTTCATTATAACTGTACCAATCTAAGTAATACTCAGTCTTTTTTTACCGCAACACTTGTATAAAACATTCTCATCGTCTTATGCTCCTTAGACCAAAGATATTATGTTATGTATAGTCAGAGAATTAAATTTGCTTCCCATTTATGGCGACAGTTTGGTATTCGTATAATGTCAATATAATATTTACAACATGCGACGAGTTTATTTGGGCCGGTA
>JAODUI010000007.1:1591263-1611846 GCA_027563995.1 Papilio gigon | reverse complement strand
AACTAAATCTACGAAAGTTCCAAATTCTATTTGTTACTTTGGATTAACAAAGCAACCCTATTAGAAATTAGAAATGGAGCCCCTCAGTGGGGACGTATAGTGAGCTGATGATGATTAACAATTAATTGTATTTTCATTATCATAATAACATAGCTTTTACGTTTATGAATTCTCATCGGAATTTATATTGATGTGTATTTTTATAAAGTTAAAATGAAAAGAAAGGTCTTGGTACTTGGACTTGTTTTTATATTAAGAATATAGGAATAAATAGATAGAATAACAATATTTTCACGTTGTTTTGTACCAGACGAAAATATTATGACAAATTTATCATTTCACTCTATTTAAACAAATGAATATTTAAGAATTGAAATTGGATACGGTCTGTTCTCGGCGGTATTACCAAACCAGTATAACTCAGCGTCCTTCAAGAAGCTAGCGTATCTCTTTCTCAAAGGCCGGCACTGCATCAGCTCCTCTAGTCTTGCATGGGCATCTTGCCACCTTTGTGATGCCGCCGCTTGTTTTCCATCTTCTCTTACAAAAAAAAATAGATTAGGAAAGACGTCGTAAAAGTTGTATCACGTTTAAACAAATTTATTTCTGCATTTATGAGTTTCTGTATAATTCAATAAAAAGAACTAAAAACATGGTTACCGTAAAAGTGAAGTTCAGTTTAAAAGTTTCAAATGTTGTTCCGATACTAAATTGGAAATTAAACAATGCAGTGTTTGGATGGATCGGCCACTCCCCGGGGGCAATTAAAAGTTTGTCGAACGCGTCGCATTTCGACTGACGCTCATTTAAACAGTCGAATGCGGCAAAATCTAAATTGTATAACAATTATACGCTAAACGTTTTGAATGACGCAGAAAATGAACATACTAAATTTATATTATTACTTCCGTTGTAGGATGGTGCGGGTGACAGATGCCAGTGTGACGTTGGCATCAGTCAGTACCATATGACTAGGGCTCGTATCGTTGAGGGTACCCACTGTTTAATGTTAGTATGAAAACTAAAACTAGTTTAGTCTTTAAACAAAGAGAAAACTATTATTTAATTGGTATTTATGAGGAGACTCCGTTATTGCGGATGTACTAGCGGTTAACATCTTTATACAATTTTACAATAAAATTGAACTATGCACAATTTACGTATCTTATTATAAAAAAACATCGGCTATGCATCCTAGCAGTACTAAACACGTCTATGGGGTTACGTTATTCGCATGCAACTTCGCTTAATTTTTCTTTCAATTTGATTTTGTTTATAGAATATTTTGGCTGGGTTAAGTATATGTTACTACTATTAATGATTTAATATATTATGAATGTGGTACAGCTGAAATGCTAGTTCGTAATTTGTAAATCGCGACAACTTTCAAGAGTCAAACGAAACATTACTGAAACTGTCACCCGCACCATCCTACAGTGCAAGAACTATAACCTTTTGTTCCTTTCCCTTAAAGACAATTTAATTTTTAATTGTTTAAATGTATGAACGATCTACATAGAGGCTCGCACTCAGTTTCATCCGCGTAGTATGAAACGAAACATCGAAGTCTAACTTCGCAAAAATTATTAAATTTTTTTTATTACTCCTTTTTCATATATTATTATTTAGTATTGTTTATTAAAAGCAGTAGTATTCTAATACAAAAATAATAATACTCTAGTTAAAGTAAATTCTTATGAATATTAATAATTATTATAAAGAATTACCAAGGTCAATGAACTTAGAAACATGAAAAGTGAAAACCAATGTCAAATTATTTGATATTAAATTGCTTTCTTTATACATATTTGAAACGTTTAACGAATAGCTTGGTCTAACAAATTTGTCGGCCAGTTAACCCGATCGATATTCCCACCCGAACATAACATGTAAACATAACGTACGAATGTTGGCAGAGGCAATAAAAACGCTGACGTTTTGACGTTTCAATTTCCCTCCATTTTTGATCGGTGCAATTTGCTTTACTCTGTCAGCATTTTATTGGTTTATCTGTACAGGCCGATTGGGGCTTCATTTATTTTGTTTACTTGGTAAAAGGTCTATATATTTGTTGTGTTTTATTTTTAAAATGTATACAAATGCAACCGACTACTTATGTCGGACGGCAGGAAGTCGTTGGACGCGAACAGCGAAGGACCGCGTACTATGGAAGGCATTGGGCCTATGTCCAGCAGTGGGCAGACATGGGCTGATGATGATGATGATGATACAAATGTAAAACTATTGATAAAACACACACAATTTTAGACATTTATCTGCCGTCCCTAGTGCTCACTTGTGTGCCCATATTGGATACTAAGCGGTTCGTTTAATGATCGTTAAAGAACTCTGAGTGACATTTAATCTTGTTCACATCACCTGTGTTTTCACTTCATATATTTTAATATTAAATGACTTTGATGTTGTAATTATACTCCCATTAAAATTGTTTAATCACAATCATGTAGTAATTTAAACAATCTTGAAATTTAACATGTTATAATGTTAGTCTATTGTGCTCCGGTAGTCGTCAGACAAAATCCTGGTACTTCGGCAGGGGTACTAATTGAATCAGGAATAATGGCCGAGGTAGGAAATTCAGGTAAGGAAGCTTAAAAATGATGAAGGCCAGAAATATTGATTTTTTTTTTGTTAAAATGATGCAGATTTGTGTTAATTAACTAATATTTCTTGCACCACTCTAATTAAGCTCTAGGTTTGTGCTAGGATATGATTTACAATAGTCTACTTGAAGAAATCAAATTCTTGACCACGTGATCGGTAAGCCGTCGCTATTAGGCTAATCGCGTCATTTATTTTACGTCATTACAGCAAATGCGCACTGAAATGACGCACGTGGACCACAAAAGCCTTTACAGAATATAATATCAAAGGCATATAAGATGTCTGAATAGTTGGCATAACTAATTAAATCCGACTTCTCTCACTTAGTGAACTATACAGAACTAACATTAAGATTTAAGTAAGGGACAGCGAAAGTAAAATCACTTCGTAATTACAGACTGACAAATGCCCGGGTATTAGGAACACATGTGGCACGATTTCCGGGCGCGGGCACAGCCGGGATGGGTCGGGACAGGGGGACGCCTCCACATTAGGTTAATTTAACCGATGGATAGTTTTCGTAATGGATATCCATGACGTTCTGCATTAGTTGTTTTGTTGAAATGTAATTTATTAGAAATTAAGTCTTTAATTTTTTTTATCGATTATTTCGAGATGACATTAAACGAAAGTCTTGTCTTGTTAGCTTTTGAACATTTCTATTATATTTTTAATTAGTTTACGACATATTAATTCTTAATATTATTGTAAATACGAATGTTTATATGGATGTTTGTTAGACGGTATCTTTAAAACTGCTTCATTAATATCTTTGAAACATTATATAAATGTATAACACTAGGAAGACCTATTTATTTTTTAAAATCGGCGAGAACGAAGTCACAGGTCACAGACAGTAATTTAATATTATACTACTCTTGGTAAGATAAAACATAAATATCAGATTATTCGATAATTTCAAGTATTATTATGCAACAATGTATAATTCCTCCAGCACACATTCCCACATCAGCTTTGCCGCAGTAAACATAATAGTCACCGTATCAAATCGAATCAACTCTACGTCCAGATAAATAGAGCTTTTGAAAATTTAAATTGGTTGAATTATATACTCGATTACTATGCGTTGGTAATAGTTGGAAAGGTCAGATTAGATTGGTTATCTGCTGATTCGCTTTTGTCACGTTGGATAGCAATATATGCAGGGCTCTCGCCCACGCGCCGCCCACCGCCACGCTTGCGCTTGTGACATATTGCCCGCGGGATGTCAGGTGATGAGACTAAATGATTTAGGTCTTAAAAGATTATCTAAGTTTGTTAAGCTTAATTTAATATATAAATCTATTGAAACCAACAGAAGCCACTTTTGTATTCCAAGAACATTTCCTTTCAATTTTTTTCAAACGTCGTCCCCACCGAGGGTCTCAGAGCCTGAATCTGTGATTACAGCCTTATAAAGCTAAAACTATTTAAATCTGTTTACTGCATTTTCCATTTCCATTGAATTCGACTGCACATAGCTTATTTGTTACCGTATAAAATGTAAGAAGGTCGAAATCAAGACAGAACTTAAGGCATACTCTTAGTTATTAACACTTTACTTAAGGAACATATGAAACACTATAACTGGAATATAACAATGGCACATAACTTGGTGATATTAATGTGGGACCATTAAATTTTCAATAAAGGCAGGCGGGCCACATATTCTGGCGTATTCTGCACCATTATAATTTTGATACGGGTAAGGGATCGGCCACTGCGAATTAACTTATCACGGCGGCTCCGCATCTGAATACCTTAAACATTCATGTCAGTGGGACGGATTCGACTTACGCTTAAAACAAACTCAATAAAAAGTAAATCTTGCTGTTCTCTTATTAGTATATATGTGTAGTTGTGTAGTTTTCGGTCAATTGGCCTTTTCCCATTTACAATTAGATAATAATATAAATAATTGATTATAGAAATTAGATATCTCAATGAATATGGAGAGAAATACTCAATTGTTAAAACTTTAATGAGACATTTCACTATACTATATATAAAAACGGCTTAACTCACGTTCAAATCGATGTCGGTACGGACTAGTTTCGGGCCCATCGGGTGCTCTTCTTCAGGGTGAGTGGGACTGGTATTATAGCGCGTTCGCGACCTGTAACATACTGAGTGACGATGGGCTTGAAACTAGTCGGTACCGACACCGATTTGCATGTGAGTTAAGCCGTTTTTATAAGTAATAGAGAAAAAGATTGTCATGTTTGTTCGTAACATCACACATTTTTATTTTTTTGTGGATTTCTAATCTTTTATGTTACTTGAAGCTCGTGGTGTCGATGGAATTTTTAAAATCAAATAACAAATAAATTAAAACGCTCATAATTGAAAATACTCGTCTTAATATTAACTTTAAAACAAGTATTTACAATTATAATGTTAGAGTGCGTCCCTGTGGCCACCCCGGGCTCGGACAGGGGGGGACTAAGACACATATCTCAGACAGGGATGCAAGAAATGCCCACACCCCAATATGTAGATTTGTACCTCCAACTAATACTGGTCATTATTAAAGTAGGATCAAACAGTTTTGATATTTTAATACAGCCATATTTAATTGTGTTCACTCAGTTGCATTTTGTCGTATTTCAAAACATTTGTTATTTAAATGTTTGCTTAACACGTTCGCTGCGGCACCAACTTTAGCGTACTTTTCGTACGGTACGAGGTGTTATCGACCCGCTCCGTGACTAGACGTTTGTGCGACACGCGGTCCATTAGACCCCACCTCGTATAACAAAGTTATGCCCTTCGCACTACAGAGAAGTACGCGTTTTTCCTTGCCGTACCACAGGCAAGTTGCATTAGTAATGATTTAGATATCGTTTCGCAGCGAACGTGTTAAAATGTCCTTAAAAATTTAAGCCTAATTTTCAATTTCGACAGTTTTACTCGTCATCATGTAAAATAGTTTTTAAATTATTCTTATTGAAAATTACTCGCTGTTGAATGGAATACAATTATATAACACTTATTCCTTTATTTTGACAATTCTCTCCTAACGTCAAACGGTCTAACCGTAAACAGTAGATCTTACCCATAACTGGAAAATTTGCAAATAATGCCTATTTAGGGTTACCCCCCTACTTGTTAGCCTCCTTGTATAAAATCCTACAGATTAACTGAGCTCCTTCTGTTTGAAGTCGTTTAAAAATGAGATGTAAAAATCGAAATACTTTTAAAATATAATATTAGTAAATATTAAAAAAGTACCAAAACTTAGTAATCGTGAATATAGCACGGGGTCCAGCATACCTCCACCCAATCAGCACGTTGCGAATGTTTTGTCTGAGGGAGATTAGCAAGTGTGCCGTGTGACAGCGCCGCGTCTTGCCCGCGCCGGAGAGGATGTGTCTCATTCCTATTGAGACAACCCTTTTAGACGAAGAGACAGCGGGGCTTGTAAATGTGTGGATTTCATTATCAACTAAAAATACTTACTCTACAAAATTCGTATATAACTCGATTCGTAATATAATGTAACACGTCGGACAAGTGACGTCAGTTGGGGAAGGAGGATGTTGGAATGGAGTCTATTGTTGGGAACCAGGAGTATGGAGCAGTCTCCTTCCAGGTGGACTGACGATCTAGTGCAGACGGCGGGAAGTCGTTGGATGAGGAAGGAGGACCGTATACTGTGGAATGCATTGGGGAAAGCTTATATCCAGTAGTGAGCAGACAAAGGCTGATGATGACGATGATGATGAACGAATATGGAAATTAAAATGTAAAGATAAGTTTTATAGAATACGAACGCTTACGTCTTAAAAATGTTCCGTTAAATTTTCTATCAGCTTGATTCTTCTTACTTTTATAAGAGTAGCAAGAGATGATATTCTCTAACAAAAATGATTTAAAAAATATGATTATCAAAGCTACTGATATATCGTTTCCGTCAGCTCCTAGACTATCCTATCGTCTCAAGATACCGTCCTCAGGGTTGTCGGACACAGATGCCAATAATATAATAATATGAACACTGCGAATATCGTATGAGTCTGAGGGAATTATTAATGCAGGGCTGCACTCGGCAGCGGGGAGGGCAGGGATGGATTGAATGTCGGCTTATAAAGTACCTCTGTACTGTGCTTATTGGACTCCTTAAGACATTGATTAAGCTCGGGCTTAGGCTGGGAAATTAGACTGAGCTTTTTGAATGTATATGTACAATTTGATGTACCTCCAATTAGTAGTTGAATTATTAGAATTTTTACTTTTTAAGTCTATAAAGGTAATTATTAAAATCGTTTGAAGAATATAAACTAGGAAATAGATAATAGACGTAGGGGCAGGGGATGGAGGGGAGGGGAGAAACATTCTACTATAATCGAAATAAAAAATTATAGTAACACATATCCATAGCTGTTAACGTAATTTATGGTCTATTGATTTTGGAACGTTTCAGTAATTAAATTTGTAATATAAACGTGTCTATCTTTAATAAGTATATAATTAAACCTTTATTAGATAAAACTATTTGAATACATTAGATTACAATTTCTCATTTCCATTGAATGCGATTATAAATTGTTAACTCTTTACATACTTTACTTTCACTTACATAAAACGTGTATTACTTCTGTTTAGCATGGATAAAACTAGAGGACTTTTGACAGCCCTTACCCTTCCATCGCAGAAGGAACCGGGCAATGAAATATTCGCTCATTAGCTCCACTGCTGATTAATTGGCCTTCTTAGTACAAGAGCAATGGGCACACTGATAGCGGAAATTTCATCTCATATACGAAATTACAAAATTATAATAAACTAAAGTATTAAAATTTTCGTGAGACATTTCACTAAAGCGGCGCGCCTGGCGAACGAAAGTACGGCCCATATATTTCACTTACCCTGATGAAGGACCCCCGATGGGCTCGAACTAGTCGGTACCTACAACGATCTACACGTGAGTTAAGCTGTTTTTATAGTAAACATTACAGTTATTTAAATTCCAGTAATGGATATCCTTAATTTGTTTATCTAAGCCGAATTTATGACTTTTTAAATTTTTACTTTGTTGTTAAAACCTCAATAGCGTAATGGTTAAGGGTACGAATTTATTATCACGTGGTAGAGATTTCAAATCCCACCATTTAAATAATATCGTGGACCATATCCTAGCACAAGCCTAGAGCTTAGTTGGAGAGGTAAAATATTAGTAAATTAACAAAAATCTACTGATTTTTTCTAACTAAAAAAACATATGAAAGTAAAACAAAATAATGTCTATTAAAAAGGTAATAAAATATGAAAGCAACAACTGCGGAAGCTTCTCTAACCGCTTGTTATATGACCATACAATACACGAATAACCCATTCTATTGTCTATATGGTAGATATTGTGTTTTGTCGGTAGCCTTGTTTTAGATAACGGCGTCTTTACAGGCTGGATAATGGTGAGCTGAGGTATGCGTGCAATGGGTTAACAATGCGACTATAAACTACTGCAAATATGTACCAGTATGTAGATAAAGGTAAATAAAATAGAATTATTTTCAACTCTTTTGGTTTACTTTTAAAGACGTATAAATCAATTAAAGCGCCTATAGCCTATTACTCAGATGTGTACTAGCGGTCGTGAGTTCGAATTCCACCATTTAACTATTGTCGTAGAGCATATCCTAACGGAAGCTTTTTTAAGCTTTCGTTCGTTTGACCAAAAACGTATAAAGTAGTGTCAACATTACAGGTCAAAAATACTGTTTTCGAATGCGAAAATTTATAACATTTTTAAAAACAGTCGTCACATTTGAAATTAAAATTTAACTGTTTTTGTTTTATGAAATGTAACAGAAGTTCTGAAAAATTTTTTGTTCTGAAATGAAATATGTTTTCATTAATACACAAATGATTATAATTTCTATAGCGTTCGGTTTCACACGAACATAATTGTCGAATGCAGATGTCGTCAGCCCGAGCGAGATTAATCTTAACGAGGGATACACTATACTTATGCTAACAATGTCGCGGCCTAAGTTATGAGAGATTCGCCGCTTTGCACCTTTAAGTAGTAACATTCTCATCGAGACAGCATTCCACATAAAATAAACATTCGAGTACTTCTAGTAATAAAACTCTTCTTTTAAAAACAGTCGTAACCATCTTTCCGTTTTGGCTACAGGAAGCGAAAACCAAATGCGACTCCACAGAAAAATATAAACCGAAAAGCAATGTCACTTTGATCTATTTTTTTTAATAAAAATGAAATTCGACGTCTGTAACACATTAAAAAATGTTTCATTGTTCTTGTTTTATTAAACATATGTTTTATTATAAGAAATAAAATTGTTCTGATTAAAATAAATAAACACTTTCGCTTCTAACTTGTGCTTAATCCGAATGATCTGTGTATTACACACGTAGGCTTCGATCTCGACAGATCACGTGATCGGATTTAATCCTTAGAAACACGGGCACACACGGACACTGTAATCTAGGGATAAGTCCGCAAACATTGGCTCGTTGGGATATTCCAGCTTCCCACTGTGTATTGTGGTATTTGAATTTAGATGTTCGGTGTTTATTCTTTTCTAGAAATATAAAAATTGTTACACAAATAGTTTCAATAGTCATATTCATACAGGCATAGACTAGATCTCTCACAAGTTGAACTGATGATTTGGTCAAGGTTGCGCGAGTGTTCTGGATGAGGGCGGCCAACACCGATCATAGTGAAGGAAACCTCCACCCAGCAGTGGGTGACGTGTGGCTGACATGATGATGTACTTGGTAGTAGAAAATAATTTACTATTAATTAATTCAAATAAGACCGCATAGATATGGAATGTTAATTTAACCCAAACATATTAATTTTAAGCCCCCACGTCCGTATTCAGAATCAGGGCCGGCGAAGTTACGGGCCCGCCCGCAGATAGTTTGGGCGGAGGTCATGAGTTGTGCAAATTGTCGCCGTATTAACATATATTTACATATCACACGCTGCTGCCTTAAAATGTACCAGCCCAGGATGGAACACTCCTAGAGTTATTTCTTTGATAACTATTCAGATATTCCGCATACATTTTGAAACGCCAATAGCCTAATGGTTATGAGTATGGACTACTCAAAATCATGGTTTCGAATCCCGCCATTCGAATATTGTCGCGAACCATATCCTAACAAGTTTACCATGATGGGTTACAAGAAATATTGGTGTATTAACAAAGATCTATTAATATATAAATAAAAAAATACATATGTTTATACAGAGTTAGTTTTTATATGTTTATTTGTAAGTACATAAGCTAAATGTAACAATATACAACAGACCTTACTTCTAGTAAAAACCATCAAGGTCCAAAACATGAGCCGGTGGTTTGACATGTCCTTACTGATTGAGTTCCGGAGTTTTTCCTCCCGACTTAACAATTTTTCATATTGTATTTTATCTATCCCAAAACAATTCAAACAACCTGATATATTCTATCACGAGCCCGAGGCGTGTAACCAGTATATCGGTTGATTGAAACTTGCGAGAAATTCTATACGTCAATATGAATTGCAAAAAAGTACCAATAAGTAAATATGAACGTATCATTCTAAATTGGCACTTATTAAATAACGTTAGAGGTCAAATTAGCATGAATATAAAACAGCAGGGGTAGACGGTAGACCAGTGATACAGATAAAGCGGTATCCGTCGGCGGTTGGATTCATATCCGAATTAATAATCTCGATGCAATATGGGAACAACTCGTTACGTGTGATACTGTCACAAGGAACTGTAAATTTATGGAGGTGTTCTTATTAAAATTAATTATTTAAAAACAACAGTAAAACTGTTTACACTCATTTTTTTCATCCGGTGTTTCCGGTTCTTTCACGCAATCCATCGACACCTTTGTTCTTCCTCCACCTTTATAGCCATTCCCATTTAATCTCATCACCATCTTGTCGAAGCCTATTAGTCTTAGCCGTTTTATCTATAGAATATAATAATGTCCCCCGAAAGTTAAATAGTTTGGCTACTTAATTATCTTTTCATTTGCATCGTTACCAGCATACCAGACTGGCACTGCTGGGTGTAGGCGCTTGCCACGATGATAGGTCCTCGGTCGCCCAAGATACTCTTACAATCGTCACCAAGTCATTGTCATATTTATTATAAATAGTAAATTACATTCTATCACAATTTGTTTCATTTACATTCTAGTAGATAGACAGGGGCTGATGATGATGATGATGATGATGAAATTCTACTTCTCGTCTGAGAAAAAAAAATGATCGTGTTAACATAATTTTATATTTTTTTGCATTTGCTTTTTGAATTAAAACATCAAAATATACGCGTATAAATCCTTAAAGAAGTAAAATGAAATGTTTTGAATTTGAAAATTCATATAAATTTAATAATAAAAGCCCTATTTAATAATGTTCGTAGGTCAGTGGTAATATTAGATGGATTTAATTTCCGCACAAGCGTGTTTTGATATTAAATGTCAACTCTTAATGTGATATAAATGTGTGATATTTGTGAATCAATCGCATTTCCAGTGATATTCTCCTTTGTTACATTTAATTTAATATTCTCAATTGTTGTTTTAAATTCAAAGCGCGCGTACTTTGGACGGCCAAGTGGTCGACGCCCGGTTGGCCGCCCCAGGTATCGCTGGGTTGACGAGGTGCAGAAGGACCTGAGACAGCTTCAAGTCAAATACTGGGTCGCGATGGCGCGAGATCGAGTTGGTTGGAGACGTTTGTTCCCGGAGGCCAAGACACGCTTCGGGTCGCTGCGCCACTCTAGTTAGTTGTTTTAAATAAACTTTGAGAAGCAACGTACGTATGGTATTAAAAATCAATACAGTGGATCTCTTTGTATTGGAGATCCCAGGACACACGTTTGAGAACAGCCACTGAAAGATTTTAGTGAGTAGAAATGCAACGTAATCCTGTCAGTCCTCCTAAATGACTTTCACCCCTCCCTTACCCCGGAAAGAAAAAAATATCGTTATAATCATAATACGAAATTTTTTCTAACTGAAGAGTGATTTGTTAAAAATGTTGGTTATTCAAAGTCTATGTTAAGCCCATAAACCAATTTGTAAGCAACAATTTATTAGATCGATTCCAAATTAAATCCGAACGTTAAATAAACTTCACATGTTGCAGTTAGTTTGGTAACTTTTAATCCGTCCAACTCGGACAGTGTGCGGGGAGCTTTAGTTGGTACATCATTATAGCATGCAGATAGTTCTCGAGATAGCGAGTTGATCGTTTGAGCCGAGTGCAGAATAAGAGGCCGGCGCAGAACGTCGCAAACCTCACGTATTTGATCGCCCGTTACCCGCCACACCGGCTATTGTTACATGTGCTAATGATAAATACTAAGTGCTGATAATACCACCTAGGCACGAAATTATTTACAATATTCTCAAAGTGATAATTTTAAATGTCATATTGACAGCCTTACAGCCCCTATATAGTTTAAGTAGTTGTACGTTAAAAGATTTTTGTAAACAAATGAGCAAGCTCCTTAATTTAATTCATTTGTTTTACCATACTCAGAGTTCATTGCTATCTACGTAATCATTCCTTAGTGTAGATTTTTTTATAATACATACTAAACGTTTCTTTTGGTGACCATTTAACGTCTTTGAGGGTAACAAAAGTGAGAGTAACATTGTATTAATTATGCTGTATTAAAGCAAAAACTTTTTTATGGATCCTAAAAATATATAGTGGTATAGGTAGGCGTTGGGAAAGTCCTATGTCCTACAGTGGGCAGACAAGGGCTGTTGATGATGATGATGATGATGATATATTTGTTTCGACAGATGTCGCTTAAAGTAAATAAAAAGTCCAGCTCTAGTGGTGTAAAGGATCACATGATGTGTAGAAATCAAACCGGCGGGTGTATCTGCAGCCAATCAACAATTTCAAGATGTTTGCTCGTCGGCCTGCACGCGCGTCTTCCTCCAGCGGTATGTGAACATTGTACGACTGCAGTTCACCAGTCATCTCGGCTATTTTCTCAAATATCTCACTACGGACGTTTGGCGTTTCCGTGTAATTGAGATATAGTCAGCTCGGACTCCAAGCGAACAGTTGCTTGGATTGCGAGAATTATTATGTAGAATGTATACAAGTTATTGTTTATTGTATGATTTGCAAATCACTTCGTATCCGAGGTACCATGATTACTGTAGGTATCAATTAAAATTTAGTTAGATTCATTTGAGTAGTACGTTCAATTCATGTAGTGTTTATGGGCATGTATGATGACTTCGACGGTCCCTACTTGCTTCCTTTACTTATAAAAAAAAGACAGGCGTTCCATTTTTGAAAAGATCACTGGTATTTATATTGTGATATATTTTTGTAATTGAAATGAACAATATATAACAAGTTTGAACAACAAATGAAATACGATATTTGTCATGAATTCCAATTGACAATACGAGATGCAATATTGCGTTCGCGATGCCTCATACATGTTAAAGATTTGTTCGAGACATGAACGTAATGTAGTCCGGACTTTAATGGGATAGTAATACTATGCTGTAAAGTTTGCAATAACTATGACTAGGGATTTAACTATACAGTTATTTTTGTAATTAGTACACATTAAGGACTTTCTAAGTGAGCGTACCTCTTTCTTAAATGCCGTAACCGCATATGAGGTTCCTCTGGTATTGATATCCGATCACGCCGCTCGTTAGTTTCTTCTCTTATAAAAAAAGATTTCAGTATTACTCAATTTATGAATGCAATTTGGATGTAATTGAAATTTTAATTAGGGACAGATTATAGGACCCTATATGGAAGGCATTGGGGAAGGAATATGTCAAGCAATGGGCAGACAAAAGTCGATGATGATGACGATTACTTAGACGGAATCGCGGGGAAAGGTTAGTGTTATAAACTCAAGCGTGTACTCCAACACATCTAACAAATGTTTGAAAGTTTTTATTCGCACATAATTGTGTTTCGACTGGGGTGACGTATTCACATTTAATGCTATCTCTGTTTTCTCAAAGTAAATGAAAGGGACAGCAGTGTACAAGGGTCAGTGTAGTAGAAAACAAACAATATGAAGCTTTAAATTAATAAGGGACAGTGTTTTGTTTTTATTAAGCGTGCACGAACAATATATTGCACTGTAATGTGGAAGTGTATTGCGTTAATGCAATTTAATCTTGCCTCACGCATCACGAGCGCCCACGCGTGTCTGCACACAGCTTGTAAAGCTTGACGCACACTTATGCTTGGAACTAATTAAAGAATAAACATACTATGCCTATTTGAAGTGATACAATATTAGTAAATTAACAAAAAATCTGCTAAAATTTGTAAAATACATGGTGCAACGCAACTATCATCAGGTTTGTCTGTCCACTGCCTAATAACAATCTACATCATCATCAGCAGTTGCTACCCACAGCTGGACATAATCCTTCTCCAATAGCTTCCACAGTCCGTCTGCATCTAACGATTTCCCGCTGTCTCCACTAAGTAACAAATACTGATAACTATAGATGGTATACATTTTGTAAACATATAGATTGCTTATCAATGACAATTATACGTTAATCTTTGGGGAAGGCCAGCAGTGGGCGATGGGTGGCTGGTGATGATGATGATATGACAATTGTTTTGTTAAGATATAATATCCAATATTTAGTCAAAACTGGTCTATATGAATCTCGTAAGAAATTTGTATATATGTCAGAGATGAATGATTTGATGTTTTTTTAAACTGTCAACATTCATTTGAAAATAGAATTAGGAAATTTATACGAAATAAATTAAATTGGTTAAAACATTTTCGCTTGCAATGTACACACGCGTTAAACAAGAACGTACGCGGTAAAATAATTTGAACAAATGGCCGTACGACGTGTGAAAGCAGGGACAATCTCATTCTGTACGTAGCCTACTAAGATGTGAGTATTCCAGTTATAATACCAACTAACTTTTGCCCACGACTGTCTCCGCTCGGAGTAAGAAAGATAAAAACCTTTGCCGTTCACACAGTGCTGTACATTGTAATGTAGATGCTATTAGTTTGTAAGAAAAAAAAAGTTTAGAATAATTTTTGCTATAAATGTTAAATACTGAAATAAAACATGTCAGTAATAATCGTGTTTTTTTTTTAACACATCATACATATGTGACAAATTACATTCAAATCTATTCAACTGCTTTAGAGATACGTAAATATAACATTAGTATGATAAATGAAACAATGTCTGAATTGAATTTACGATTTTTTTTTAAATTTTCGAGGATAAATTTTAATAATTTTTATTAAAAGACTTCACAAAATCGACTTATCACTTTACGATGAAATTTGGAATAATATAGAATGTTATGAACAAAATACTGGCTAATCATGTTTTTTTTATTTCGAATAATAAAACCTGCATATGTTTAAATTGTTTATAATAAATCAATGAACGTTAAATGTAAGGCACTTGTTGGGCTACTAGAGCGAGATATAAAGCCGGTTACACACGCACGGTAGTTGTAATTCGGTATGGACCTGGAAGCTAGATTAGGACGGCGTCGTAATTAACTCTAGCAGGCCCCTCGCATGTCCTAAGTATAGTTTATTTGACGTTGGTGTAATCACGTTGAAAATACATAATAATTTATGAAAATAATTAACTTTAAGCTATGATTTTCATTTTACGAACAGGATTTCGAAGTTAAGTTAAGTTTTAATACTAATTGGGGAAGACTGACGAGAACGGCTGAATACGCCAGCATATGGGATGAAAGATAGGCCGTCAAACAGTATGCTATGATTTTAATATAAAATTTACCTCTCCTCATTTTATATTATACTCGCTTATTTTGTCTATTATAATACGCTATCTAAAATATGCAGAAAAATAATTTATTATTCACCAAACACTTTTACAGTATTTTAATGATACAGTACTTTTTATTTTAAGTTGTATTAAAACTATCATTTATTAACACGAAAGTGACATTGTTAATAAAAATAATTATTGTGTAACTTAAATTTGAATTATAAATGTCACGAAACACTTGTGTTCGCGACATTACACGGTGCAGTCAGGAAACTATCACGTTAAGAAGTGAGCACGCATGCAAGCACGATTGTTATTATTGCTCACTGGGTACAGTTAGCGCCGCCCACTCATCACCAGGCTGGCAGGCTGCAGGGGTCCAGGTAATTAGGTCGAGAGGATATTGGATGTACTATATTATTACAGCTAAAATATATTATTGAGAATTAGAAGCCGCATTTACTGTAACGAACTTGTTTAAAGTTTTTTTTTATAGTGTACTACTTACAGTTAAAAAAAAACTGGCGACGTTCAGTGGCGGCCGACATGAAGACGATCGAGTTGATGTGCCCCAAGACCAAACGCAAAGTCCAGACGAGAATGAGCTGGTGGCGTACTGTGGACGACCTTTGCCCCAGTACAGGGGTATAGGACTGTAAGTCAAGTCCCTTATAGTTACCGACTAGTTTCGGATACGTCGCGGTATTGTATTCGGTAGTACAATCCGATAGTTCACGCACCTTGAAGGACCTTCGCCGGGTCCGAAACTAGTCGGTACCTTCACCTACTACAACTGTAAAAATCCTATGATAAAAATCTTGTCGATTCAATACATGTTAATACAATTTTTTCGTCAATGATTTACATACAATTTTATCAAAGAATTCTAAATAACTATATAAAAAATGTAATAAAAATATATTCGTCAATATGTACAATATGAAAATGTTACGTTAATAATGTGGGAATATATTAAAAATAGATGTTCGTAAAAAGGTAGAACGCTAGGGAAGGCGGGTTGCAATTTTGTTTTGTGGATTTCCTTCGTTTTTCGCTCGGGGCTCGGTACGACGCGGTCGCTTCCTCTAGCGACGCGACTCAAGTTAACGACAGTGGAATAGACTATGAATAAATGTCAGCATACATAAATATACGCTGCATACAATTTTTTTTTTGCAGAATATTAGCAGATTTATTGTTATTTTACTAACATATCTTTTACTGCTCACTTTTATCGAGCTCTGGAGGGAAGTTTGAGTGGTAAAAAAAATATTAGTGATTTCGACTTGTGCTTAGGATATGGTTTACGACAATAATCGAAAGGTAGGATTCGAACTTTAGACCACGTTATCGGAAATCTGTACTCTTGACCATTAGGCTATTGGCGCTTCTATTCTTAGTAATTATTTGAATAAAGAATTGTTTACGTGACCGGATTTTTATAATCTTAATTAGCTTAAAACTTCTGTCAAGTGTAGGCGTGATGTTGTTGGTGTAATATTTCTCGAAATATAAGCTTATTTGAAGTTAATAGGAAAGTTACTATAAATGAATTTGAAAAAAATGTTATGTGATCGTTGTTAAAAAAAAAACGCAATATATTTATTCAAGCCGAATGAAAGTTGAGGCATCGCTTCATAACTTAGATATAGCAAATTTTCATTTACTCGCAGTTTTGAGTTATGAATTTTTAATGAGATCGCGAGAGAGATTAAGAGTCAGAAAGTCATTTCCCGGTAAAGGAGAGGGGCACAAAAAAAGGATTGCTCCAGTGGTTGCGTTTGTTAGAGTGGGGCCAGGGAGAACGCTGAAATATGAAAGCGCGAGTGCACATCATTTGTCTGCGATTTTAATTTTGTTTCTGACGTGTTTTTGTTTGTTTTATTAGTTTCCCGCCCGTTTCCTGGCCCCGTTGTTCGTTCTGTAGCTATCTCTCGAGGGCAATCCACATCGTTTCGGTTTCGGGTGGTGTGCCGCTTAACCAAATTCTATTTTTTATTCTTTTTGGCGCGTGTTTTTTGTTATTATTTGGGTTCTCGTTATGATTTCAGCTGGCGGGACGTCTGTGCCAGCTCGAGCGTTGTTATAGTTCTGATTGCGATAGAAAATTGCATGTAGTGCGGCCGAGTGTTTTTTTTTACTCTTTTCTCTCTTTGTGTGCTGCAGAAACATGCCAGTATGATTCCATTTTTCACAATTTAATGACAAAGTTTCTTTTTTATTTTTTCGGTAATAATAGTTCGTCTCTTTCGACTATGTATTTACCACGTTTTATTTATGATGCTTATTCCGAGTAATGAGTTTTGTGAAACGGTACTTTTGAATTTTGAAAACCTGTGCTTTTGATGTTTCATATTCAATTTAAAATTGTTTAGAATATATTGCGTGATTGCGGCTGGCCGGGCAAAGCCGGGCGCGTCTCTAGTGCAGCGTGGGCGCGTGTCCCGCGCCCTGGCGGCGGAGATTAAGTACGTAAACCGTTTATAAATTAGAGCCTAACCCACGTCCATGTGTTGCAATACTAGGATTTACTTGTTTGCTAAATTACGATTTATACGTCGAACGGTACGCTTAAGGACACTGCCCTAATGTTGCCATTAGGTAAATATTTTGCAGGACATTTTATTTTATACGTATGAATTTAAATTCACCTATACACTTTGTGGTGTGAAACTACGTAGAAGATTGTTTTTCTTAATTAATAGTAGATTTTTGTTAATTTACTAATATTTCTTTTACCAATCCAACTAAGCTATAGACTAGGTTATGGGAAACGACAACAGTTAAATGGTGGGATTCAAACTGCTCAACGCACGTGATCGGAAATACATACCCTCAACCATTAGACTATTGGCACTGAAGCTTCTTAATTTTGTGGTATTATGTAGAGACAGTAATACATATATCCGTAACTTGATGTATATAATCACATTTAAAGGATATCAAAAGATAAATTGTTTTTTTTTTGTTTGGATATCCGTGTAACATACAGCCAGTTAAATCTCAGAAACATACTCAGACCATAGTAATTTGTTAGGGAATACATTTAGAATGTTTCTAACCCTCCAACTCAATACGTGAGAGTGGCCCCGGGGCCTGGATGCTGGATAGTGACGCAATACAGTGCGTACATTAAAATGTACATTTTAATTACAAGCTATCCGTACTCATCTTACTAATCTCGTAATAGCTGATGTAAAATAAAAAGAAAAGGAAGCGTAATAATTTTTTAACCCCTATCAGACGTATAAAGCTCGCTGAAGATTAATTAAGTGTAGAAGCTTTTGTTCATAGTCAAGTTTTTTAATAAGTATGACCGGTGCGCGGCTGCTGTATGAAAGCTTGAATGGATTATAAGTGTCGTACATGAGACTCGAATGAATAGCTGGCTCCGAGCCATCCGTCACGTGCGCCCGCCTTGCTGTGGACAAGACTGACGTATTATACATTCAATTAAGAGAAGAAGATCATAACGTATGAAGCTTTTACTTGATACGAATCAAATTAGTAACAGTCGTAAAACAATACATTACTAACTTGTTATTTTTTTTAAATTCTATTTGTTGTTTGTTGTTCAAATGATACATGAATACCTTTAATTGACAGAAAAGGGGACGCACAGAAAAAGGACCATTTCCCATTCCTTTGTATAAATAAAGTACTAATTGGGAAAAGTTTCTAATTAGCTGTAATCCTAGGCATCTATTGTTTTTCTAATATTCCGGTCTATAAACTTACATTTAATAGTTTACAGACCACGATTTCAAAGTTTTAGATGTAATTAATTAATCTGATTTCTTATGAGGAGTTATTAATAGTGACATGTCCATGTTGTAACCGACGCTGTAAACAACACATTTAGCTGTTCCCTCAGAGTGCACGCGAGCAGCCTTCCATAATGTATTGCTGAAAGCCCCCCATGTGTAGACTCGTTAATGAATCATCGCGGAATCGCATAAAATGATAATGATAAACGTATAAAGGGCGATCACGCACGCTTTCGAACGCACTTGAATTTTTATTGCGAGATGCAATTATAAGGCGTTGCGAAACGCAAATGTTTGAATCAACTTTAAATTTGCTTAACTATTTATTTTTCTTCCCGATGCAGTGTAAGTTGAATCTATTGAGTAATTTAGTCGTTTATTTAATACCGTTTTTTATATATTTTACAGTGAAATGAAGCCTTAGATTTTTTTTTGTACTTTACTGACGATGAATTTTAAAATAAAATAAGTTTTATGTTCAAAATAGTTACTACAGCTTTGCTATTGATTACTGAGTTCAAAATTCATTTATGTTCAGTTTTAGACACACTATTAGAAGACTTGTGCGGTTTTTTTTATGTCTTAGAAGGTAACATCCAATGAGGTTGTCACTCATACAAAATTTTTTCACATAATAAAAATTTTATAAAGTATAAATCGTAACACGTTAACTGTTCGCAGCGGACGTATCACTTACGTAATAAAATATTAAGACAGTAATGCGCATGCAGTGCTCCAGCCCGCCGCGACCTGTCATCAACCAGTTAACATTACTTATTACACGCATCGAAGCACATTTGTGAAAATGCCTTGTAACTAATTTAACGATACATTATTTCCCATGTCTATTTCTACTATGTCTGCTTTCTAACATATACGTATTCCCAATAGTAAAAAAAAAAAAATATCCTCGAAAACCTTGGTTTCGGGAAAACGAGGACAAGGAAGACCGACCTCAAATAACTGGTACAAAGCATAGTACGAACGAACATATTCCCAATACTATAAACTTTAACATATGTATTTAATGTCAATTAGAAGCATGTAGGTATCCCTTAAAAGCGTCGATGGCGCAGTTGTTAAGCGCTTGACCGGACCGAACCGTACACGATATTGTCCAGGCTCGATCCCCGCCATGTACCAATGTGTTTTTCAATTTTCGATTTGCATATGTACATTAACCGACGCTCTTACGGTGAAGGAAAATATCGTGATGCAACCTAAACATATCGGCGAAGAAATTCAAAGATATGTGTGAAGTCAACCAACACGCACTGGACCAGCGTGGTTGACTGTGGCCTAGTCATCCCTAATAATAGGGTAGGCTCTGAGCCTCTCGGTCCATATAGTGGGATTCCAACCCACGACTACTAGATCGGTGGTCCGTTTTCTAACCATTAGGCTATTAGTGCTTCGAT
>JAODUI010000007.1:1581161-1591163 GCA_027563995.1 Papilio gigon | reverse complement strand
ACCTGCACATATTCGGCGAAGAAATTCAAAGATATGTGTGAAGTCAACCAACACGCACTGGGCCAGCGTGGTTGACTGTGGCCTAGTCATCCCTAATAATAGGGTAGGCTCTGAGCCTCTCGGTGGGGACGTATAGTGAGCTGATGACGAGGTATCCCTTGAATAATTTCCTGTTGCATTCTTTTAACTTTTGTGTTGGCTTTTGTGATTGGCTAGTTGTTCTGGAAATAAGTAACAAAAAACTTTAATTTTATTAGTAAGATAATCTATTATTGTTTTCTATTTTAGGGACGGACTAAAACTAAAAGGTTTAAGCGAGGTAAACCACATACTGTTTTAATTGCGGGAATGTTCTCATCTCTCGGTAACTACCCTATATTCCAAATTTGAAAATCGAAATTGGCAGACGCGTGTCTGCGGGGACCGGGGAGCGCGCCGACACGCGCCTGCCGCACAGATTGTACAAGTCAGCGGTGTTCGAACATTTCATATAAAACCTCTTTGAATGTTGGTACAATTTAATTCATGACTTAATTTATGGTCATTTTAAGTCTTTTAATTTTGTTAATGGTATATTTAAATATAGTTTTTTTACCAATGAAAAATTACGGAGATGTTTCGTAATAATATATTCAATTATCGAACATACTTCTAAGAATTTTTACTGCAGTAAAAAATTTTTAACGTATTTTTTTTCTTCTACGTGACTATACGTTATTACACTCATTTCCGTTGAACCCAAAATGTTTAGATATTGCAGAAAGAATAATGGATACGGTTGCCATTTGACTTTGATTATAAAGAAGCGGATGCTGTAGATGAGTGACGCTCTTGGTTGCCTGACATGAATAGTTTCAACACATCTCTCGCTGATTGTGGCATCGCGTTATTATTATAATTATAGTACAGTATAGTTAGTACGACGGTGAAGGAAAACAACGTGATGTAACCTGCATACATCGACGAAAAAAATCAAAAATATATGTGAAGTCAACTGCACTGGGACGGTTAGGTTGACCATGGCTTAGTCACATCTTATAATATGGTATGGTCCGAGCCCCTTAGTGTTGGACGTATAGTGAGATGATGATAGTGAGAACAGTATAGTTTAACCTCTAATGTATCCTACCAGTGCCAAAGATAGATAACATATATTAATATGGCTTTAGGAATTTCGTTTTAATAAAATTTGTAAGTGAGTGTACAAAGTTCACCGCCAATCAATTCTCTGTCAAGAGAAGAGAATGTGCCCGTTCATTTCTACCGATACTCCGCTAACGAGCTTAGTTCGAAATTTAAAAGCGAAGAGTCTTTTATTATAAAGCATGGTTAGTGACGGATTAAATAATCCTGGCTTGTAATACATAACAAAGACCATTTTTTTTTCTGAAATCAATTAAAACCTTTAATTAAAAATGCATATTAGAGTAACAATAAAGATTGTCTGCTTCTTTTAATAGACTTAGTAATATTAGTGAACAAAGTTCTTCTAACAAGAAACCTAGCCTATGTTTTTTTTTACATAATTTGTCGAAGTTTATCATGTTCATATTACATTAATGATTTTATAACATATAACAATATACTGAATATATTGTTATCGTCATAATGTCCGGTATTGCGAAAATGCAGGATTATTGCAGATAGGATATGGGGTTGCCTTTTGACTTTGTTTATAAAACGCAGATGCGCTTGGGATGTGACGCTCTTGGATTCCTGACGAGTATTGTGTTAAGACCTCTTCATGGTCATGTTGTGTTATTATAGTACAGTATAGTTTAACCTCTAGTCTATCGTAGCAGTACAAACGGTAGATTACCGGACAAAGGTGTTTAATATTCAATCATTCAATAGTATGAAATATAAATAGGCACTGATTGCATTATCATAGACACCTATCCAATTCAATTGAATGTAGGTCGAGATACGGCCGTAAGATGGCGCCCGAGGTAGCCGCCATATTAAGTATATTGCTACCCGCTGTTTCAATTTTCGAACACGATTCGTATTAAGAATGCGTCCACAATCGAATATGACACGCCCCTGACCTTTAGGAATTAGGACATCGTTCTAGTAAAGTAAATTAAATTTGCAACCAGCTTTTAAACTCAAGCTAATGGGTACCGATTTCCGAACACGTGGTCAAATTCGAATCCCGCCATTCACCAAGTGTGGTCCTAACACAAGTTTAGATCTGAGTTGGAGTGTTATAGAAAATATTAGTAAATTAAAAAAAAATTGCTAATATTAAAAAAAAAATTACCTTGCCCGTATTAAGTTGATTACAATCACAAACGACGCCTATGAAGTATTAATTTGAAAAATATAAAATTTACATATTGAAATATTTAATCCACAAACGCACCCCTCATATCAAGTATTCTTAGAGATAATAATATTATTAAAACATTAAAATAAATCATACATGTCGAGAGGTCACAATTAAGGATTGCCAACACGTCAGCTGAAAGGGGTCCAATCGTTACGTTCAGTGGATATTGAAAGTTCACACATCGGCGGGCGACGCCTTCATTAATCGAACTCCTCCAATTAACGTCGAAGTTCTCGTCTCGTTATGGCCGTGACATTCGATACTGTGGTTAAAGATACATACCGTTGTACAAGATTTTATCTTTTCGTTTAAGTACAAAGTAGACGTTACTTTAGTGTAATACGACCACACAGATGAGAGTCGTGAATTGAAGTGATTTAATCATCTGATGATTGTGTGTCATCGACATCATCATCATCAACTCTTGTCTGCCTATCAGTGGACAAAGGCTTATGAGTAAATGCCGTATGTCAAATTTGAGAAGTTTCTTCTTCCTATCTATTTATTATAAAAATAGAAGTAAAATATAGAAGTCCAGGTCGATTTGATGGAGGTGTTAAAAATATCTCAGTATATGGTATTTCATCCACGTTGATGAGAGTTTTTTTTTAATATGAGAAGAGGCATACGACCATGATATCCGCTATACCAGAGTAATTATCATATATGGATACGCGTGGTCTATGTATAAACAAAAGACAAGCTTCTAAATCATAAACCGAAATCGACTTGTATCAAATCAAAACTATAATCCTATGAACATCTGTCGTATGAACGTATCGACCCTCGTTAGTAATGTGGGCCCACACTTCGCCACTCATTACGAGATCTGACGACACTTATTTGATGATCCGAATGAAACCTCATTACTGCAGTAATTAAACATTATTGAGTAGTCATTAAAATAAAAAATATATATACCGACGCAGTCGCTGCGCCCTACTAGCGGATAATTGTGAACAACTCTAAAGTTGATGACACACAACTGATTTTATTAAAATTGATATGAAGAACTGTCGCTTTTATTGTTTTTAAAACCATTGAATACAAACTCTAAAAACACGTAGTATGGTCTATTATTCAATGAATTAAACACACTGTTTATGAACACTGGAGTAACACTCGTGATCGTCTATTGTTTCAAAGTCGAACACAATTCAATTTTTTTACTAACAAATGGCTTAATTATATTAACGCTGTGTCAAATTTTACGTTTATCTGTTGCAATTTCCTTAAAAAGGGGTACAAAGTTTTCTAGTATAAGTCATCAATAATAACTTACTCAAAACTTTTGCCATACATAAAGATAATTGTGTGTAGGAAGTTAATCCAATATCTGTAAAACTACGAGGGAGAAGTTTTCATATCACGTTGTTAAGTGATAAAAGTTATGTCATGTTAAAATCAACGCGAGTTGAACTTCATCCATACAGAAGTAATGAAAATTAACTTTGACAAAGGAAATATTATAATATGTGAAAAAATTTAACCAAAGATTTCAACGTTTAAAAAGTTCATTTTACTTTTGTTTTGAACCAATTAGCACTTCAGTTACTAAGCCTACCTGAAAACCTGATATTCAGTTATATTATTTATTTCCATACTAAAATATTAAATACACTAAAAGCAGTAAAAAGCATTTTCAAACTTATCTAATGATTACATGAAATATTAGTAAATTTACAAAAATAAAAAATTGTATTTTTAAATTTTTCTAAAATATCACTGAAAGTGAAAAACTGTCACTTAATAAACGCCAAGAACGTTGTCCCACACATGGGTCTTCTTAACCATGTCACCTTTCATACAATCCATCCATCTCTTCATGTCTGTTAAGCGAATACAGCCATTTAAATAGTTATAAACCGCATAGTCCATGAAACGTCTCAAGGAGTTCCGCAGTAAAATTATACTCTCCAGTATGAAAAATCGAGGAAACATAATAAAAGAGAAAAGCCATAACCCTGTGAATAGAAAACAAAAACAATTCAGTGAGTGCACCCATACACGGCATTGTAACACACGTCGCTCGGGTCATGCGATCCGGCCGCGCAGCACAAAACCTCCATTGTATTGTGAATGGGGTGCTTTATATATTGTGAGGGAACGAATTTTTTTTAAGAACGCGTTTCTTTCACTATATTTTTTTTTTAAATGTAATGTGTTCTGGGTAACGTCGTGTGAATTTATAAAGTGTATTGCCGGTGTGTGGCGCGTCTTTTTTAATTTAAATAAAATGCACTTTTCGTTGTGTTGTCTGCATTTTTATAAACATGTATTGTTATTTTTTTTGTCTGTTTTATTTTTATTCTAGTTCGGCCATAGATTTGAATACGTAGACCCGTGATGATACAATGTGACACGTTAGTTAAAAGAGATTCGACAGAATGTACTATAAAATGTAAATATAAAAATTAAAACTTTGTCTAACATACTCAGAGGTGTTTAATAGTCATTAAGGCATTCCCTTAATTTATCATAATGATTTTTTACTAAGTCCTTCGTACTTTTCGTTGTACCGTGCTGCGTATGACCTTGAAGATTAAGTTCGGATGTGCAAGTCCCTTCAGATCTCGTACTCAGAGATAGCAAGGTCCGCCATTGGGCATACGTCATGATGGACGTCAACATCATCACTGTATAAGTAAACTCAATCCCATTCCAGTTCTATAAAATTAAGTTACGCATATAAGTTTTAACTGAATTCAGGTTAACTGAACGTATGTGAAGGCCTTAAATTATTACATAAAGTAACGCCTCTGTTTGTATTATGCAAAGTGTGAATAAACTGAAATTAATAGATGAATAATTGACAGTGTGGATAAATAATGCGTATCAGATTTGACGTGTTAGTTGAATGAGAATTAACACGCGACGTAGGTATTTTCCCCTATCGCTACTTTTACTTGGGAACTATGAAATTTCACATTGAAACTATATTAACAAGTACGCAATGATATGAAGAAAGAAATATATTCATTGCCACAAACAAAAGGATTTTTTTTTTTAAATAACATAAATATGCGGCAAAAGGGGGCTCAAGACCGTCCGTGTGGTAGTTTTCAGCTGACATTTTTTAAGTAAATTACATAAAGTATCAAGAAATAATTGACAGGAGACTATATCTGTTATTAAGGAAAGCAATGTCTGTACATTTTATTATAAAATTGTCACGTGACCTGGTCATATTGGGAATATGTCTATAACTGGAGTTTAAGAGTTCATCTTCTCTAAACGAAATGAAACTAAATTTAATAACGTGTTTCATTAAAAAATATATGTTTGTTCAAGTTAGTATTGGAAGTATTGCCCGAGCGATTTCAGCGTATCGGGAACAGACCGCGGGGTGAGAAACGACTAAGGCGCGGTCGTGGTGTCCATTACAGTCAAACTAGTATCGACAGTTCGGCTTGTGGCCTTCAGCTGGCAATGATTTTCCTTCGAAAAACACAGTGGGCGTGATAGTGCATTTATTTATTTGTTAAGTTTATCATTGTAGTTTTTTGAATATAATTATTGCATTTTTAGGTGATATAACAATCGTATTTATTAAGTTTTCACATGAAATTCTCGTATTACAGACTTACTAATTTTTTCACCACCTTAATTTACTAGCGATATACTAATCCTTTAATTGCCTAAAACTTGAGGTAAGTAAAGAGCTCGTTTCTAAAAAAAGAATTAATCAATACTGTGCTTTGGTTGCTGAGATCATGCATAACAAAGTTTAAAAAATTGACGTTTTGGATAATACGCTGACGTCGGACCGCATCCTGTGGTAAGCGTTGGGAAAAACCTACGTCCAGCTGGCAGCTGCTGGTGATGACGTTAATAATAGAGTAGGTAACAAACTAACCAATAAGTTGGTAAACATAAATTAGTGTTTAATGTCGCGTCTATCAAATGAAAATCACTTTATTGCTTGTAAAAATCACTGAACAACGGTTAACTGTACATTAAGTCAAAGACATTGTTCATTGCTATTGTTCCTAAAAATGCGTAACAAAAACAACTGAAAAACCAGTTAGAGTTTTATCTTTAAAAATGAACTACACGTGTACAATAGACTGTGTAAAGTAAACAACAGAACAAAAGCCTCAAAGTGTAACATTGCTTCATTATTTTCATAAGACAAAAAAAAAAAACAAACGGTCGATGAAAGTTTTTATAATATATACTGGTTCTTGTAATTACGAGCATGAATGCTTGACGGGCTTCGAAAGAGGGAAACTAAAATAAAGATTCATGGACGGAGCTGTCCACTTAAGCATTTCATAAGACAAGAGATTTCTTGTCTCAAGTATTCAGTCAAGTTTGTTCAGACTTGCCCACTTATATACTCCGCAATGAATACTTCTTACACTTTGTTCTCTTTTCGTATATTGTTGTAAATGAAAACCTTGATTTTTATACGTACTGGCCGCTAACAGACCTGCTTACTGATTAGTCTTTTATTTTATACATGGCTAACGAGTAAGCGTTCACTTGTGTTCGCTAAAATGGCGAAGCGACTGCCCATAGACATCTACAAATGTAGTTAGGTTGTCTACATTTAATCATTACAGGAAGGGACGCAAAGAAACATCGTTTTTCCACTTCTAATACGTCTCCTTCTTATAAGAACTTCTTTAAACACATTGCTTATCATAAAATTTTCTAATAAGAAATGGATATGAAGGTAAAAGAAACTTAAATTTGGCTTCCGACACCTAGACTTATCAGACAAACTCATAAATCTCTAATTTGTACCATTTCATATCAGCTTTTAGCCCTGTAATTGTTACCCGCCAGTCCGACCACCAAGAGACTGTGTCCAAAATAAACCTTGACATTTGTTATTAAATTACCGGTATAATATATTATAGAACGATTCAAATTATTATCCACTTAAAAGCTTAAAATCTCAGCGGGCACTACAATGGCAACCAAAAATCCCATCAACTTATGCACACGCAGCGCTCGCAGGATAATGAGTGAGAGGAAGTTGTTAGTGAGAGCTCCTATTTGCGTATTTTCGGCGGTCTGCCCTCTTTGTTTTACGCGTGTGTGTTTTTTGGGGAAGTCATTAATTTTTTTTTTCGGGCACGAGGAAGTGAGTGTTGCTTATTTTCAATGAGGGTTCGCCGAGTTTGCGTTTCGAATGAATGAAGTTGGACGGGGAATCCATCATTTGCCTACAGCTGATGTAAAAGGACAAACAGACGTAAAATATCTTTGGTATTTATTTTTATTTAACTTTAATAAAAACAAAAAACGGGTGGTTTACAGGTTTCGTGCTACGTAGATTGACCAGGTCGTTAATAATTTTTTCTATTATTTTTGGTCATCTATCATCATCATCAGCCCTTGTCTGCCCGCTGTTGGACATAGGCCTTTCCGATTGCCTTCCATTTGCCGTCCGCATCAAGTCGTCGGTCCACCTGATGGAAGGACCACCCACACTCCTGGTCCCCAACCGTGGCCTCCACTCCAGCAGCTTCCTACCCCACTTGTCATCGCCTACAGATTTTGTGAACTATGTCGTCTACTTTGGTTCTCCGTAGAATGACTTCGTTTCGGATTTTGTTCCTTAGAGAAACGCCAAGCATAGTTCTCTTCATCCGTCTGGTCATCTATAATTTAAGATAATTTATGCTATTAAGATAAAACCGTATTTCGTGAATATAACGCATTAGTGTTACTTGTAACAAAAAGTTGATCGTTGACAGTTTCGTGTATATCTGTTTGTTCGCGTTTGTTTCGGGTAATCCCCGAAACGGCTGGACAGATTTTGACGGGACTTTTATTAAAAGATCGCTGATGTATTCATCGGTAACTAAGTCTATTTTTATATTGTAGCTGACGTATTCATGGGCAACAGCTAGTTAACTATAAAATGTAGATATACATTTCAGTAAATTATACAAAAAGTATTGCTTCTTATAAAGGCAAACAAAGACAAAGTTAGCGACAAAATGCAAAATACACAAACTAGAAACGTGAGCTTTGTTCTTTCACACATAAAAAAAAACTCAAAAGTAGTAAGTAAGGAGGAGGTTGTAAAATATCTTATATTTATGTCGCAACGAGTCGCTGGGGGCGCATCGGGAGGGGCCCGCAATTAAAATTATAATTTTTGGCAAACGCTCGTGCCCCTTGCGACGTGTATCTTTGACTCGTCCCGCCGGCGGTAGGGGCCGCGGCACACTAAGATACTGTCGGACATGAAGTAACCTCAAAACATAACTTGATACAAACATATTACGGACGATTTCATTTTTAAATAGGAGGAACATTACTAATTACAAATTACAAGTTATTTTAATTTTGGAGAACTCAAAGATTACTAGCAACGTACTGCTTGGTAATTTGTTTCTCTAAAAGTAGAAGTACCAATCTTGGACATAAATAAAAAAATAAAAGAAAGAATGGTCAGCTGAACCTTTATCTCTTGTGGATTGGCGTTTTCTGGATTTTTGAATTGATAAAGTTGACTATGACTGTTTATAAAATAAGGAGATAAGTGAGTCTCCGTGTGCAGTCCCGGTGTGCGACGGGGCGGAGCTCGACTTCCAAAAATACGTATCTTTGTAGATTCGGACGCGGCGAACGTCATTGTGACGTCGAGAGTGCACCCTTTACGATATTTAAATATTCATTTCAACCCTTTAATTATACGTCTCGCATGTGAGCGACCTTTCCATTTCACTTCTTCTTTGTCTCCGTTTTTGAAAAACGAAATCATTTTTCTTTTTTTTTTAATCGTTTTGTTGCATAAAATAATATGTTTACTCGACAATCGCTTCAGCGGTACGGATGGAGGGTTAAAACATACTCCACTTTGTTTTCGTTAACCGCCCACTTGTTCAGCAAAATGTTTTTTTTTTTTTTTTGCGCTTGCACGACTAGCACTCTGGGTCCTAGAAATTTAAGTGGCCTGTTACCTATTCATGTTAGTTTATGTCTCTTAAAAATTGCGCTCTTTTTTATGGCACAAAAACAGCCAGCCGGTTTCATATGTCAAAAATTATAAAAAGAACATATATTTTTTTTTTACTTAAATTTTAAATGATTTTTAACCTTGTTGTGTTAATTTTACTAATGTTTAAAATTTGACAAATTGATGGATGTTTGATTTTAAATAACTTCAAAACATATGGACGAAAGAATGACATTGTACAAAGAATACTGATAGAAATCACGCACAGGTCTAATTACTACGTTTTTTTGTTTACAAAAAGTCTGGAGCAAAACTGTTATTAATTAAATATGTAACATAAAACCTTTTCGGTACTCGAAGCATACCTTCATGGTTTATTACTTCATATCTTTTTCATTAATTCATTTCTTATATACCAACATAACAAAATTACCCTCCGCTTTTCACTCAACGGTCATTAATATTTATTAGATAAAATACATGTGATTATTTCAATGTATTATACTTAACTGCACCAATTGAAATCTTAAACGGTTCCTTATTAAGTTTTCTCTGCAGTAAATCGTCGTAAGTGGATAAAATGACTTAGACATGTGGAAATATGATTGGGGCGAGCGGTGTGCCGGCGTGCCGAGGTGGCGAGGTGGCGAGGTGCCGAGGTGCACGTAAGTAGGCCAATAGTTGCTTTCTACGTCGTATTGAATATTTTGTGCGCAAAAATATTTTGAACAGAATGTATACCTGAGTTACA
>JAODUI010000007.1:1544559-1555999 GCA_027563995.1 Papilio gigon | reverse complement strand
GCCTTTCGCATCCAACGACTTCCTGCCGTCCGCACTAAGTCGTCGGTCCACCTGGAGGGAGGACGACCCACACTCCTAATCCCCAACCGTGGCCACCACTCCATCAATTTCCTGCCCCACCTGGCGTCGCTGGCCCGACAGATGTGACCGGCCAACTGCCACTTCAGCCTACAGATTTTGAGAACTACGTCGTCTACTTTGGTTCTCTGTCGAATGACTTCGTTTCGGATTTTATCCCTTAGAGAAACAAACGTACATATTGAAAATTAAAACTATACCATTTTAGTTCATTAAACCGACCATTGCGACTAAACCGCGGGTGGTAGCACAATTTATTTTACGACTTAATCTGGGATCTACACAAACAGCTTTAGTGTTGGCACGGAACGTCAGTGACAATGACATAAAAGTGACAGTTTACCAAAACAAAGTTTATTACAATATAATAAACGTTATAAACTTATGTTATAAACAGGGTTGTGCTGTTTTAATGCACCAAGAACATAAATAAGAAATTCAAATTTTAATGGTAGAAAACAAGAAAAAAAATCTTAGTGTGAAACGTTTTAAATACCATGGCGTATGCTTGTGCCGAAATATCGGGAGCTCAAAGAATCTAATCATGGTAAAATAAGATTTCTTACGAATATTACATATAGCTGATTTTTTCTGTAACTACTTACATCGTTTTATACAAGAACATGCCAAATCGTATCCCTCATAATAAGTACAACTGTTGAATTCACAAGAGATATAAAAGTTAATATTTGTTTGGTTACAATAGTGTTAAGAATTAATAATTTAGGAAGTATTTAAAAAAAATTGGATATGGGCGTTTTCTGTTGGCAACACCAATATTTTAAGTAACATAGGGATTTTAGGATGACAACACCAATGGAGAACCATAGTGTGGGTAGCCTGGGAATCCCTTATAAGGCGATACCTGTCAGTACCCGGGCGCCAGTACGCTGCCAGTAGGACCTGAGAACTACATACTCGCTGGGAGCCATGGTCGTTGAGCAATACCTAAGGACAATATCCTCTAGGTGGCGTTCCTCGTCCAGGGTGCCCCAACTGTGTTCTATGAGTGCACCGAGAGCAATACTTTGGTTGCAGTGTCCATGAACCACAGTTCTCCGAGGGACACTCTCGTGGCAAATAGTCTTTGCGTAGTAACCTTGGCTTTTTAATGTTTGTTTGTGAGTTAAATTTATTATTTGGCCATCCGATTTTTTGACGTTTATAAAAAATAACTTTAATTCTAATATCAAACAATAGTACATTGAAAATATTAAATAGTTTAGTATATTTAATATTAAATTAAGTACTAAAAAGAATCTTGCTGGTGTGTAATTTGAAAGCTCGGTGAAATTTCTTCCTGTATGTTCTAACCACAAATATTCAGAGTACGCAAGCCCTATTCTGAACCACTTAAGGGTGCGTTTCGAGTGACATATGTGGTTGAACGATGACTCGTTACTTTTTGTAGGAAATTACACTGTTTTAAAGGTATACAATGATTTTGCGTTATCTTGAGGCGGCGCGTAAGGAAAGATAGGATGTTTGTTTGTTTGTATTTACTTTATCTAAGTAAATGTTCTTTTGTTTTTATAGCCATGCTTATTTCTTTCATTCATATTATCAACTACGGTTTATTTTCATATTATACCCAATGTTTAACAATTGTTCATATAAAAAAAGGTCCTTTAAATTACATTTTTTTTTGTTAATAGTAGATTTTTGCTAATTTACTCAATGTTTCTTGTAAACTTCAAAAAGCTTGTGTTCGGATAAGGTTCACGAAAATAGTCGAATATTTGAATACACGACCTCGAGTACTTTGGTATTATCTAAATCGCCTTCGTAATAAATTATTTTTGGATGGATGCTATGCCATACTAATTTCAATCAATTGTTTTACAAATATATCAAAAGATAGAGAAGTGTTTACGCAAAAGCTACAACAATGACTTGATCTTTGGAATAAAAGCTACTGCTTTAATTCCAAAGATCAAGTCAAATGATATTTAAAAATCAACAGCACCATCTCTAACAGAAAACGAAGAGATAATTAGTTTACATGAATTATTTGCATACGTCCCAGATAGGTCGTTTGTTTTTAGGATTTGAGACGGCCGACCGACCCCTAACTACGTCCGTACAATAACTTGGTCAAGATGTTTCAAGCAGTTAATTTAGTTTGCTTTGATAAGGGTCCACCCTTTACGCGCCTTCAGGTAGCCGCTGGTCAGCGAACTGGGGCAAATATTGAAACTATCGAGTTTTGTTGGCTTGTGCTCTGATGAGGAATTAGTTGAAGAACTTATCTATGCCTCGGAGCACTCGGAATTACAACCACAGGTAAATTGTGTATAAGATATAATTTTTTTAAGAATGTATTAATTGTTCATATGATGATTTACTAACTTTTTATTAGTTGACCGAATTGAAATTTTGTAGAAGTTAAACTTGAGTCTAGGTTGAAACAATAAGTTCGTAATACCGACTAGGTAAATGATTTGAGTCTAGGAAACTTATGGTTTATACTTAAATGTGTAGATTTTCAAAAAGATGTTTTTTTTTTACCAAAGTTTGTAAATAACTAGGCCATATTTTACACAACAGTATGATAAATTAAAAAGAATGTGAACATATAAAAATGTATTACATTGACCTCGTGAAAGTTTCGAGGCACACAAAGTGCGGTGTAATAATTATAAATTCCGCGTCACTCGGCAACGGTGGAACAATGAAGTTAATCCATCAGGCCGAGTCCTGAGGCGTGGGCACTGATAAGACAAGGGCCCGTGCTCTGCCCACCCCGGCACCCGGCACCCGGCTGTGTTCTTGGGTTGCCACCCTGACATAGAGTAGACATGTAAACGAATTTAAGGAAGAAACAAATGAACGTCTAAAGAAAATCGAAAGATATATTTATCAAAGGCAACTTTTATGTATTAGGATGCCAGCTGTAAATATTGTCGTGATGAAGCCATCTAGTAATACAGTTACTTTGAACAGATAAAAGCGAAGGCGACATTTCAAAATTAATTGATTGCATTATTCGTATATTATACATTTAAGATTTGTAAAACGGTCTAATATACCTACTTAAGACGTAAGGATGACAATGATTTGTCGATCGACACTTTCAACGTTACTAAACTCCGAGAGACAGAAGTACTGCGGGTACAAAATATCTATCGTAATCTCGACGTCTAACTATTTATCACTAAGCATTGACCAGTCCGTAGTCCACCCTTTTCAGATTGTGACGTCCACCTGGGCCTGCCGTATGAATATTAATTCGACCATATCTTGACCCCTGTCCACTGAGGGTAAGAAAGCAACTTGATGTATGAATTTCTTAGAGAATAATTAATAAAGCTGCATTACATTGCGGTGACATTTCTGTTTTATCTAACATAAATAGAGTGCATTTATTATCATAGTTTTAAAATAAAGTAACTAGTAAAAATGTTTAAATAATTTTATCCAAATATTCATAATAATTTCGAGGTTCGTATTGTAAACGAAATAAGGGTGTGGTCCCACCCTTGGCGCCGTTCAATAGGCTCGGTCAAGTGGACGTTACTAATTAGACAAACGTCTTAATTGGGCCGACGTTAGTTTGTAGAGATAATATTTGCTTCTGACGAAGTTATATTAAAATATATAATTGTATATGGAATAGACTAGAAGTGTCTATAACAATTTTATATTTACTAGCTACAGTCTGACGTTACATAAGTTATACCGATCTAGCGGTCGTGGGTTCGATTCGATATTGGTCTATTTTCATGAACCATATACTAGTACAAGCTTTTTCATGCTTACCTTAATCGTTACAAGATATATTAGTAAATTAACAAAAATGTACTAATATTTTATTAAAGGAAAAACGGATCATTTGAATTAAAAATTTTTGGGCCGCCACTCCAACAAATCTGGTGTTTTGCTGCCCCTGTCTAGATGTTGCAACAGCATTTAACAGGGCCGGATCTGTGTTTTGTACAACGGCAAAAGCTGTCCAGGTATTAAGTAAGATCTTACCTTCAAAAGGACTTTATTTATCCTATGGGTTCTTCAAATATTTTAGTATTTTCGACTTGCCACAACAAGCACGCATTGAAGTTTCGTTGGATTGCGTCCATAATCCAAATTCATATCTATTCAAGATTTCAATGCGTCCGTAATTCGGGGAGCGTTTTAGTTGGACAATGGAAAGTCTAAATTCGAAATATACGTCACCACTCCATCTAGTTCCGGCCGAGTTTGAATGTCCGCCCAAGTTGGACTTCCGCCGGAAACGGTCGCAGCCAACACGGCCGTCTTTATCTGAAGAATTAACTTGCGATAGTTATTCAAATGTGATCGTTCAAACTAGGGACTGCTTTCCGGACCGCTTGACCTATTTCATGAATGATGCAACATTAGACATTAGACTTTTAGTAATTTGATTATTTTTACATAACTGTTTACACTACACTAATGTGTTCACTCGAATTCAATGGAAATGAGAAATTATAACACACCTAACATAACAATACGAGCTCCATAACGCTGTATGTATGTTATGCCAGTCAGTGAAATTCGTAAATATAATTTTTGATTTCTATCGAATTCGATATGAACATCCCAGAGGCACATATGTTCTGAAATAATTACTTCAGCCGTTGAATAAAACGTTCATCAAGACAATTTAAGGGTGTTCGAATCGGACCATATTTCAAATGTTGCTCCAAGGAAAGGTGCTACCGAAGGGTTGTATATAATTGTCCGAAAGGGGTAGACGGGTGGACGAGGCGGGCGGTCAGTGTTTGTGATTTGTAAATGGGCTCAGACCTTAGCCCTTCCTGAAGACGGGGATATATCACGCGCTTCCAAGGATAACTTTGTTTAGGGAAGTCTAAAGAGCCGAGTTCAGTATACTGGTAAGCATATTTTTGATATCATATATTACTAGTAATTAGTCTTTACATATGACTTCATCCGCGTGGAATTGTAGAAATAAACCAAGTAAGTAGCTTGTGTATTTTCAAAACTGTTGTTTTACGTTCACACGACTAACGAACAAAGAACTACGCTATCATTTTAGCACAATTTTGTATTAATTATTTGATTTATACTTTTACGGTAAAAAAAAACATAAAAGATTACTATGGCTGTGATAAACAAAAGCGTTGGATGTGGAAGGAGGACCGCATAGTGTTAAATCCATTGGCGAACAAAAGTCGATGATAATATAAACGGATATATACCGCGCAAACAAAACAAACAAAAACTATCCATCTTCAAATGTATGGGAGCCCTATGTGATTTAATTGTATTACAGCTCTATATAAATCCACATACAAAAGGAATAGTACAATCGTCTGACGAGGTATCTTAAAGGGCACAAAGGTTCCCGCAAATTGCCAAAGTAAGTGTAACGTCCGAACAGAAATACATTATCTGGAGGAGCGGTCGGAGGCGATCGGAAGATTCATCGCTCCTCGACATTAGTAGGCTGACTGGTCTATTTCTACGGAAATTGTTTGGAAACTTGGCTTAAACGACAACAAAACTAATATATCTTATTCGCCTAGGGATTGCTGAAGGACTATTTCCAGCAGTGGGCAAATAAATGCTGACGAACATGATGAAATTTCAGCTTTAACACAAAAATTAATAGCAGCAGTTTTAAAAAGTAAAAAAAAAACACAATTGGTAAAGTTAAGCTAAATTTGTTATTCAATAAAACTAGACTGTACCTTTAAGAACATTTTAACTGAACAATCTAACTGTACAGTTCAGTAAAGGCTGAACTGTAAGTACTGTGAGCGTGTCCAATACCAAGGCTAGATTACAGCAAACATCATATCTAAAATCTACTCTCGATTACATGCCAAACTTGTATTGATATATTCGTAGACATGTAATCTATAGATGCATCTATAAATGATGTATCTATGAAATAGTTTATTATAAGTAAGTACGAATGTATTACTTGTGAAAAATGCGTTAATAGACTGTACTTAATAACTTTACTTTAAACGTAAGTTTCTGTAGAAACGTCAAGAAACTGTTAACCAGTCGTTTAATTGTTTAATTACAAAATTATTTTAATGACGCCAGTAGTCGGGAGGTCCATTTTTAGTCGTTTAGTACTCCGTGTAATAGGACCCTTAAATGCATTTACCTTATTTTACCAAATTTTATAATTTAATGTATAATCTTCAAACTAAATTTGCCCTAACGATATTCAAGTTTGTATGTTTTTTCTATATTGACAGAATTCCGTTAATTCACTAACATGTCTTTTACCACACTAATTAAACTAGGCTTGTACTAGGATATGGTTTACAAGACGAATGCCGGGATTCCAACTCGAGACTATAGTATATGCGTGCCTTTAACCATTAGCCTATTGGGGCTTAATTTTTTTTTTTTATTATTGAAAAAAAGTTTATTTATCAGTTGTAAGCGATTTCCTTTTTCCCAATTAAATTAAAGACGTGTTCGTTAAAAGAGTAATTTTTTTTTCCGACTATAGAAAAAGGAATCCTAAATTTTATATAAATGTTTCGACTGTACAGAGTATGGAAGAGATTCTAACATTACTATCGCGTCGTATAAATGACCCATACATTGGTAGCGTTCACTAAAATAACCTCGCATCGCGTTTCACGCGAAATAGCTATTCGTGCTGGACGTTTAGCATTAAATATATGTTTTACCACCTTATAAAGATTGCGTTTGAGATCCGCGCCCCGGGCATGCCGCACGAACCACTTGTATCGTCTACGACAGTTCCTAGCCCTCGCATACTCCAAGAGCCAATGCATTCTAATAAGAAATTATAAATCAAATATAATAATTTTACGGCTAGAGAGAGATAAAGTTTCATGCTCTCTTAACAACTGGTTAACTTAAGTTGTATACGAAAGCATACTTGCTCAATCTGTACAAGAACATCTCATTATGATGATTAAAAGTTTAAACAGAATAGGACTGGGTGATAATGTTTCATAACAAAGAGAACTGTCGACGTGTGTCGATCTGTCAATTTGTGACGTAACTGAGTGGTATTAGTGATTATATAGAAAGGTTTTAAATATTGAGCTCTTCGAGTATATAAAGGTAGAACACACATGTGTGCGCGCCGCGTGTGTACCCTCACGTCTCCGTGACTGCGGGAGGAATGTTTATTGGTGCCCGGCAATCCGTGATATGCTCATCGTCTGCGCCTGACCACGCGCTGACCTATGAATTAATTGGCTTTTGTCTTACCCACATATCTTCCTATGATTTGCATACTAAATGTTTATTTAGATAAAAATATTCATCTAATAGCTAATAATTAGATGTTCACTTCTGCAACTGTGTTTATTTACTAGTTAAATATTCAACAAATTGTTACTAGAGAATTAACGCACGTAAAGTACAAGATGTTATGTAAAATTTTGTCTCAATCTCTAACGTAATATTTCACGTAAAGGTATGTTAAAATGTACCGACAAGATTTTCAGATTTGGTAAAGCATAACATGGACATGATTAATAAAAATATGAAAGAGAGTAAACGTTTGAATGGCTAATAAAATACGCACGTGTGTCGCCAGCCTACACGACTGATACATCCTTACATTCGAGGTTTAACACTGAGGCATTAAGCCCGGTGCACACAATCAGATATTTGTTTTAAATTATGGTAATAAAATGTCGGCGAGAGTCACGAACGGCTGAGCGAGTGCGCGCCGCGGACGCGAATTGGTTCAGGATCTGGATTAAGTGGGGGCTCTGAGGAATATTACGATGATGAATATAAACGTCCCGCACTGCATTGTTGCCACGATTTCATCTTACATTTCATCTTTTTCGTTTATTCACTACCACATAAGTTAGTTACATTAAAGCAAGTAACTATACAGTTAAATTTCATCTTTAAAGTTACTAAAATTTGTCGAGTTTGTATTATCGAAACAAATATTCCATTTTATTGCAGATTTTTGTTAATTTAATAATATTTCCTTTACCAATCCAACTAAGATCTAGACTTGCACTAGGATGTGATTTACGACAACAGTCTAACGGGATTTGAACCCTCGACAACGTGTTCTGAGATCCCAACCCTTGATGATAAGGCTATTGACACTTCTTGATTTGTGAAGTTGTCGTGTTAACTTCACATTGATATCCTCGAAGCTTATTTCTCTGTGCCAAATTCCTATTCATCTCGAGCATGATAACAATCCTAAGACTTGCAGCAATTGATAAAAATCAACCACAGGTAGCACATTACACGATCTCTGAATGCGGGGCGCTGACCAGATACAATGTATCAGTGCCGGGTAGGAGACGCAGACGCAGGGTACGGGACGCATACTTGGCGCGGTTGGAGGAAGCGCGCTGCGATAAGCCGGCCCGAACGGACTTTGATGTCTGCTGTCCGCGCGTCTCCGTTAACAATGACATTACATGGATATTCCTTTAAAATATTTCATTTACGAGTCTCCAGTCCAGTCTCCTAAGAAAATATCACTATTTTATCAGAGGAAATGAAACGATTTAGACGATATGCAAGAAGACGTTAGATTTTTTATTCAATTAACATAAAGTATTTGACACTTCTAATGAATTGGTTTCATTAGCTCTCTCTCTCTCTCTCTGTTCCCAGCCTTCCCTGGTGGTGGAGTCAGCCTAGATGAAAAAGGTGAGAAGGCGTCATTAGCTATTATGTATAATTTATATTCGTAATGCAGTGATTAGTGATTGAGACACAGACGTACCCTCAATATTTAGAAACACTGGGAGTTATATTGAAATTAAGAAATGTCCATACAAATCGAGCGGCATCCGTAAGCAAATCGGAACAAGCTAGAGTCGCATTGTTGCACTGATTTAGAACGGCAGACATCTCCAAACTAACTCTATCCATTCTCACGTATTAATATATTCTATTCGATTCCGTAATTCGCTAGACGCCCGATGTACCGATTTGAGATTATCGAGTTTGTTAGGGGAGTTAATGTTTGAGAGTTGCTATCGGATTCCGTGCAGATATCAGAAGAGCTGTTACCTTGTTACAGAAGTTATCATATTCTATAACTAATTTATATTAACAAAGGCGACGTTTCTATCGTTCCTCTGGTATTGCGTGTGTCCATGGGCATCGACCATTACCTTTGCTATCCCGCCGTTCGTTTGCCCTCTTCTCTTGTAAAGTAAAAACCTACTTCTGTTGTGCTTTAGTCGGTGACTTCATAAAATCGATTTAAATAAATACTTGTTAGTGCCTATCCACTTTCAGTACTGTACAGACAGTAATCTCTTTTAATGTTACCAGTTAGGTTATATAAAATTGGAAGTTGTTCATCTTTAATTTTTTTTATTTTTTTGTGTAATTAGAAATTTATCAACGTTTCTATTTTAAAGTATCTCACTTATTTGAGTTTAGGTTAACCTTTAAGACATATTCGCTTTGTATTTTATTTCCTTAATTTAAGAAATAGTTTTGTATTATTTTGTCTACATTTGACACCAACAACGAAGCATTATTTAATGTAACGGAATAAGTTTTTGCAACTTTATTAAACTATAAATAAACGCATGATACGGGAAAATCGTATTTTATAAAGAATAAAAACTATTTTTGTGTGCATTTCTTACTATCGAAACGAAGTGTGCAATTGACGACATAATTTGGACCGGGTCAGAAATTGACGCACTTGTTTTAATGTTTTATACAATTTTAACTCATGTCACGTATAAATAGGGGTGATTTTTGCGTATACGTTTATATAGTATTAGAGAGAAAACCTTGTTGATAACCGTACACGGCGAAGTAATATGTTTAGCATGTCGTTGTCCTAGATAGTGCCTCTTCATATAAATCAATACGGTTGTAGGAGAGACATTTTCTTGCGAACGTTTTGCATACAGCTTTCCAATCTTAAATTTGCCACTGGAATATATAAATATAACTCTTATTGCATGGTGATAAGCGTCATTATCGTAGTACAGTTGTTTGTTTGAGAGTAAAATAAGTTTGTCGATATGCCGTTTTATCTAAATCGGTCAGACGCCATCGTGTGGGGGCTGCGGCGGTTGTAAATCAGAATATGTATCTGTTACTGACAATAGAATCGTTAAGGCATTACGATAATTGACTAGAGAAACCAATGCGCATAATATAAAGAATGACTTCAGTACGGTTGGTTTATATTTAAAATGATCACAAGAAAACATTAATGTTACCAAATTAAATACAATAAACAGTTTTAGTTAATAATCAATTAAGTCAAAACAGTAGCTTTTATATTTTTACGCACATGCGTAATCTGGTCGAATTTCAGTGTAACAAGAATCGAAATAAAATATTAGACAAATTTCAAATTGTCAGACAGCCAATTAACCATTTCCTAAAGCACTAACTGTAACACACGACTTTACAAGACCGTATGCAATATGAACCAATCTACGAACCTATCCGTACAACCACGCCTACCCAATGACAATAATTACAACACACACTAACACACACGTGTAAAAATTATACACACACACAGATACACATTGACCAATCATACATTTACATAGCTCAAACGTATATTACTTTAATTAGGCCACAGATACCTTCGTATGTCGTATTAGAAGTAACATACTAGTTTAGATCTTACATACGAATAAACTAAATTAATAACTCGCTAGCGACACTCAGTGTCAAAAAGTTGTCAAAACCTTATCAGGTTTTTTCTACATATTTTCTGATAGAACTAAACGATAATAGTCCTACCAGCCAGATAAGAATGTCAAAAATATTTTCACAGATAACGCAAAATATCTGGCCACTTACAAAACAAAATCATTCAGAATTCAATGTTGAAAAAAATACAATATTCCAAATTCGAAAATTTGAAACTCGTTCTTAAAAAAAAACTAGTAGACAAAGGTGGCAATTAAGGAGGTCGGAGATCAGTCGCGGCATGTCGATAGAATGTAAATCGACTGCCGAGTTACGCTAAGGTTTTTGAAGAGCTTCAAACCTTTTTTACACAAAAATATATTAGTACGTAGATTAAATATTTGACAAATGTATGTACTTCTATAACAGAAGGAGGCAACAACTCGCTAGTTATCGCCGTTATATTTAATATAAAGATCTGTGTATTACTTTATAGTATCCATCCCGTCCCCTGTCTAATTCCCTTCCGTGTCCTATAGGGAAAGGAAGAGACAGTAACAGCATCTATCATAGACAATGTATCACAGAACTTCGTAATAAACAGTATATGGGTAGTTATTCCACCAACCAAAATAAGAACAATTTTATTTTTTGATCACATAAATTATTCAATTCTAACATTGTAATTCCTAACCAATCGGTTAGATTAAATTATTAAAACTTTTGTGAGACATTTCACTACATTATGAAAACTGTTGGTACCAATGCCGCTCAC
>JAODUI010000007.1:1500308-1527561 GCA_027563995.1 Papilio gigon | reverse complement strand
ACACCGATTTACACGTGAGTTAAGCTGTTTTATAAGTAGTATAGTGAAATGTCTCACGAAAGTTTTAATAGTTTAAATGTGTTATGCTGGTGATATGATCAGTAGAGTTAGATCATCTATTATATCACCATCATTATCGACCTAATGTAATCCACTGCTGAATTCTACGTTTGTACAACAGTATTTGTTAATGTAAAAAATATCCATACGTAATTTGCTGACGGTACCCCAGCCAGACCGAGTGTCCCTCCCGATAAGAAATGCACACATTAGAACCTCAGACTTGAGAGCAACGAGAGCTGCTACATTCAAAGAAAGGTCATAGCATTTACAATTGTTGTCCAGTAATTCTCTCAAACATACTTTTATAACAAATGTAATAATTAAATTTACAACCTCTTTAGCTTTCATTTGAAAACGGTATTAATATCTAATGTAGGATCTAAGTGACTAAGGCACAGATTTGAATAATTATTATGTAAAAATAACACACTTACATGTTTTAAGTCACATTAGGCTACTTGAGTAAATTTAAGGAGATGAGCTAATTGGAGAAAACAGAAATTTGTGCAAACTGTAAAGGATTAACTATACTTATAAAATGTTGAGATTGATACACGCATTCAGTTTTTACAGACGAGTCGAATTGTACAGTCAAAGCTTGCCCGTGTAGGCAAAACTGATTACTTTAATGTACTATTGTTAGTTAAAATTATACAGTTGAACTGAAAGTTTCGTTTACCTAATCTAATATTTATCTAAAACCATACACGTATTGTAAAATCTCTATTGAACTTTTATCAAATAAATTCTCGTCGATGAATATTTTAAATATGTCGAAAGCACATTCGTATATCCACAGGAATCAGACTCCAAGAAGTTCCAAATGCCACAGACTGTACAAAATCTAATAATACCGACTTGTCTACAGAGAAAAATTCACCGAGACATGCGGTAACAGAAATTAAACATAATGAAAGCAAATGAGGCGAGATTCTGATAGAATAAAGGGGGTTCCCACCCCAGACAGTCTCGCGAATCTTTGATTTGGTTTAGTGGGTTTGTAATAGAAAGTATATACTTATATCGACGTATGATTAATATTAAAAATCCATGCAAGTTGTATTTTATTAACATTACATGAACACATGATATATAGTTTACCCTACGAAATATAGATGTCGCTAATTTTCAATCTTAACGTAATTCCGAAACGACGCTACCAATTATGACAAGCGCTAACAAAGAGTCTCTACAGCGAGCAGTAAGGTCGGATGTCGAGTCGGTAGCCTGTAATTATATGAGACTGTGTTGCAAAAGACGTCGAAACCAAGTGAATCAAGAGAGCCAACATGTTCACGATTTCTATTACACTTGGACAAAGATAAAAAGCAGTTTACAAGATCTTATTGCGAAAGCCATAGTGTTTATTTTTGTGTGTAAAAATGTAAATAAGATTAAACGTGTGGATTAAAATTATTCGAACAAAATTACAGTCGACAATTGTGGTTCACTCATGAAAGGGCTCATTCCAGACAGTAATGTTTTGGAAAGTTTCAAGGTAGTGTTGTAATTTTTTTAAAGTAATTGAAATAAAGACTAAATATTCAAATAAGTAATTATAGGTTAACGAATGATATGTTAATTATGAATATTGTCTTTTTTTCGAATTTCTTTTAAATCTGCGGTATAAAATCTTTGCTTTTTGTTATATTAAAATGTATATAACATTATATTAATAAACGTCGTAATCACTAAACCAAAATTAATTCGCGTGTAGCATGTCGAGGCGTGGACAATAGAGTTTTGATGTCGCGTTCTAATATGGTAAACATCCGCTACTTAAGTAAAACTCCGTCAAACGACATCGTAATGTCGCTTTAATTTGCTCAGACGTGTGTTATTCTCACGTATCATAGCTTGATAATCAACGCGAGACAAATTGCGTATAAACTGCTGGGATTTCCATTGTTTCTGAACGAATTTACACAAAACACGTAGATGGAGAAAAAATAATACGTTTAATGACACCGATATCTATGGTGCTAGAGTTGATGTCAAGTCACGAAAATTTAGAATTGTTTTTAACTCCCATCATTTATTATTATACCACCTGAAGTTTTACGTAATTTAAGTAATTTTATAAACACATACAAAACTTGTACGATTAACAAAATCTGTAAATATAAAAATTTCATACACATTTTAACATAATATAGAACATTTTGGAAATCGCTAAAAAACGCCATCTAACTTCGATATCTTTAATTACTACAACGTTACCTTTATTCTGAAACTCAAACTAAAACAGTTTAAACAATCCCAACTAGATGTCTCTGTAACAAATTGCTTTCGATAAATGGAAATCGGAATACACATCGAGAAATTTCTTTTAAAACATACATTTCAATTTGTACCCAGAGAAGTTAATGATGGAACGGACTTAGTAGTCGGTAGGAAATTATTCATGCATAAATCCACGAGAAAAACATAACTCTGAGGTAGAGAATTTATTTTACTAACAGTACTAATTAAAAGGTTGAAGGAGGTAGACTTAATTGAAAAGAAAAGCTCATAAAAATACAAAAAAAATAAGTTGTAAATATCGTAAATAAATTAGAAACGAATAAAGATATGTAATGACGCCATTAGGTTCAAAGTATCGATGTTGAAATATTATCTTATTCATTAAGTGATATCTTTGTACCTAATGAATGAAAATTGTATTATTCTATTAATAAAAAAATACTCATTTATTACATTAACGATATACCATTGACCTTCAACGTATCAGTACTCCAATGTTATCTCGATAAAAAGCTTTCTGTATAATGGACTACTGTACATGTGAGCTTATCTGAAGAGCTTTTACGAAAATATTCATTTTGGACTTAGCTTTATACAACGCATTAAATCCTTTACTTTGTGTCCGCGTCGTGTGCAACAACAGATTTAGGCTTGCCATATAATTAAATCCATTGCTTAAATAATTAAAACTGTTTCATGTATAACACAGAGATAGTTTTCATGCTATGAATAACGAAAGTGACTTCGATGAAATATTTTTAAAGTATGGTACCAATTGGACAGCTGATTATTTGGATGACGTAAGCATTAACATTTTTATTCAAATTGTTTATTAATTAGACATATAATATCTTAGTCAAATCAATAACTAACTTGACTATCGCAGCCAACCTTCGTGGAGTTTGGCTTCATTTTTGCGTCTTCACTTTCCTGAATCTAACTCGTCACAGATTCGTATTGTAGTTTCGGTCTATTCAAACCTTCAATTAAAATAACATCCTCAAGGTATAACAGTACTGAATATTTTCAGATCGACACTTCACAGTATCCATTCCCAAACGTATTATGGCATCGAAAATCAACCAGAGAAGTGGCTGTTAAAACAACTGCAATGCTCCTTATTGGCATTACAGGCATCTTCCTGAACACCATCATTCTCACCATCCTCATTAAAAACAGATGGCTTTGGACAGCTAGTAATTATCTCGTTGGAAATCTGGCTTTAGTGGATTTATTGACCTTGGTATTATGCCCTTGGTTTATGCTGGTCAGAGATTTCTATCAACATTTTGTTCTAAGAAACTTTGGATGCAAGTTTGAAGGATTCTTACAAGGTAATATGTCTAATAGTTGTCTGCTTATGTTTTTCCACTGTAGCAACACTCTATAATATATATCTTGCCCAAAATATGTTCACAGACATATTATAGTATACTCTTTCAGCTACATGTCTCCTAGCAAGTGTGGGGGCGGTGATATTGGTCTCCTACGATAGACTGGCCGCGGCGGCTCTCAACTCCGAAGCGAGAGTCACCAAGGCCGCTGCCCCAAAGCTGATCATTGCAACTTGGTTAATCGCAATCGTTTTATCGCTACCTTGGAGCGTGAAGAGAGATTTCATAGTAAGTACGAATGATTCTTTTAAATTTTACTTCTAAAAAATTTATTTAAATACATGTTTTTTTTTAGGAACGGCAATGGTTAGATTATTTGGAATTGTATTGCGCGGAAGACGTCAAAGTTCTAGGTATCTACTGGCATTTTATTACAATTCTTTTAGTCTGGCTGCCATTGGGACTAATGATTGTCACGGTGAGTGGAATTAAAAATCTAGTTCACTATTTTGAACTAATAAACTTTCAATACAGCATCTGCTTACATCGTTCTACATTTGTATTGTAATTATTTTAGTACGGTACGATAATATGGCGTTTGGAATGGAGTGCTCGAAAGTTAACGTCCGGCGGCGGTCAGGTCGTGAGCAGGGCCAAGGGTAGGGCGATGAAGATCACAGCATGTGTACTGTTCGCAGCCGCGATCTGTAGAATACCCTACACTGCGATGATCTATTGGAGGAACAATTTGAAGTTGGCAATTAACGCTGTAAGTATAAAACGAATTAAGGTTGTTTCAATCAGATATTATGGCCATATTGGAATACTTTAAGAGTTCAAGTTTCTTTTGTAAATTTCAAAACGAACATATCTCTTTAGTTCTGCAACATTTAATCATTCAATTAGGCTTTCTCTCTAAAATACTGACAGTAATGATAAATTTATCAAATAAATCTTGACTTCATTCTCTTATACTTTAAGGTCGACGGTGCCTACAGCATTATGTGGTTTGTTGCAAACTATCTGTTGTACATGAGCTGCGCAATAAATCCACTTATCTACGGTTTCACCAATTTGAGATTTCGTAGAGCTATGGACAGGACTGACGGTGTCGCGTGGTTCAGATTCGGTTCCTGGTGTTGCACGTGCGCTATGGTTAGTAACACAATGACAAAATCTCTACAGAAACTTTATCTATTGGTCGTGTGACCCAGCAAGGGCATAACATATATTATTCACATTACAAAATTATGCCGAATTACATCTAAAAGGCTCACGAATTCAATATCGTCTTGACATTAGCAAATCTTAACTAAGCTATTCTAGATATTGAAGAATTTTTGTACAAAACATTATAGCTTGTTTTTATGTTTTTTAGTTCAACACAAAAAAAGGGCCACCACCTGACAAGAATATGGCAAAGATTTTCGTCATAGAAACGAGCCCTTATCCAAATAAGAAGATAACCAGAGTAATAAAGAACATTTTACATATAAATAGAGATGCCATCGAGCTCAGTGTGCCGAAAGTCGAAGAGGTCACAACGAAACCTACAAAAATCACACCAATAAAAGTTGACAATTTATAAAGCGTAGCTTTATGATACCCAGTATTATAATCTGGAGTACTAAAGAGTGGAAAAAAAGACCTCCGGAGTTTGTATAGGTCAATATCACAAGAGTACTTGTTGTCGATGTAAATAAATTGTACAATTATTCGATAAATACTGTACAGTTTACAAATTTGTAACTAAAGAAATTTTGGAAAAAATCGAAATGTAAATGAAAGGTGTATTGCATAATAATTAAAACTTTATTAAATACTTGTATTATATCAGGAATGGTTAATATAGTGAAAAATACATTGTTAAATAGATTTGGAACTGCGAGTATAAGTTTAAAGGACGGCAGATCCTGTTTTGTTATTTATTTGAAATTTATTATAATATTATTTGAAGTTTTATTTCACCATCTTCTAAGATTCATGTTAATTTTCAACTTTCCGCATAAATATGTGATAAAATGTCTTCTGTGGGGCTAGCAAGTATTTTCCTAATAAATGTTCCTATCAACATCGGCAAAATTTGTACGAGATTTGTTTGTGTACTTTCCGATATGGCCGTTGCAGAAATCTTATTCAAATTTTATCAACATCGATACGATATTACTCGCAAATATTCGCACTAAACCCGTTGTTATTTCAAAGTGAGTAGAATTGACTTATTTTAGCAGATGTCATTCAGGAAAACTGTTAGCAACATCTAATTGATTCGAAAGTTCCTTGACCTTTGCTTCCAATGTCTCAATCATATGTGGTTCCACTCTCAATATACTTGTCGCCTCCTGCAGTAAGGCCATGCTCTGCATTAACTGGTCCTATAAAAAGATGTTTTATAATTCAGCTCAGTTTTAACTGAACAGTACAAGTATGTAGTTAAAACTGTAGATAAACTGAGAACTGTACAGTTTTTTTGGATCATCGTTTTAGTACTAGTTGACATTCCATAAAATTGCTAATTCGTTAATAGTTTGATGACGCAATATATCAATTCCCTAACTGTGGTTAAAAATATAAACTGGGACGATGTCTTGAAATACAAATTTTATAATCTTAGTCGTGTACGTACTAATTTGGCATCTATTCAATCCTTCAAGCCGTATTTTATCGTCTGAAGATAGATAGAAGCGCCAATAGTCTAATGGTCACGGGTACGGATTACCGATCTAGCGGTCGCGGGTTCAAATCCCTCTATTCGAACTTTTTCAAGCTTACCAGGAATGGTTATAATAAATATTAGTAAATTAAGTAAAATCTACTAATACTTTACAAAAAAAACAAAAAGTTAGTAACTTCGTTAAGAACATCATCACCATCATCATTATCATCATCAGCTCTTGTCTGTGCACTGCTAGACATAGGCCTTTGCCAATTCCTAGGAATACCAAATCAGTTAAATTCCGGTTAGTAAATACTGAAGGTACTTGATCTATGAAAAGAAATCAAAAATAAATTCATATAAATTGACCTGTGCTCCTGTCTTCGTTACTTTCTGAGCTTCAAATTCTCTCTTCGTCTGCATCGACATAGCTGCTTGGAGTTCCAAAAGAATCGTAGCACGAAACCTGGTCCATCCAGGTTCCAATTTGTCTGCTAATTCCAGAAGTTCATGGCACAGTTCTATTTTACGACTTAACAAATCGTTCGTCAGCTCTGGAAAGTAACCAAACGGAATAATCAATACGGATAAAGTTATTAGCGATAAGGAACTTGATATGAGACCTTAAATATTAAACCTGGTAATGTGAATCCTTTGTAGTTGCCATAAATTTGGGCCAAAGCTAACTTCGCTTGAACTATCAGATGGTTCGTTGGATGCAAAGTTAAATTATATTTCTCTATAAACTCTTCGAGTTCATGTGGTCCAGTTTTGTTCAGTTTATTTAAATCTTGTTTCAATGCATTGTTACCCCAATACATTTGTCGACTTTGTATATAATGGTCGCATTTCTCACATTTCCACGGTGCTGTATCGATAAATGTATTCGTGGTTACCAGCATTGCTCCCGCAGCTGTACCGTTATCATTGAACGGTCCATTGCAAAGTGAACAGTATATGTTACCTAAATAAGTACCAAATTCAGTTGGATCTCTACATCTCTCGCACTCACAATCAAAACATTTAGTCTGCTTTAAATGTTTTCTTCTATCTAGAGTTCCCCATAGAGATTGGGTGTACGTAGCTGTAATTAGCTCACCCTTAGCTATGGGCACAGTCGCTAAAATCACTATATTGTAATCGTTACCCAAGAAAATGTGACGCGTGTTAGGTCTGCAATTATGGTTCATCATCGATGCTGCAACGTAAATTGCTCTAAACCTCTTCGATCCGTCCGGGGACCTAACATCAAAGGAGTTTGTGTCAAAAATGGACGCCACTTGTAGTATTGTCTCCTCTTCGAATGGCAAACCAAGAACATTTTTAATGAAAGCTACTAAATTGTTTTTTAACACGTTGTATAGTTGTGTATTGATACGTTTATCTAAATGAGATTCTAAATTGATGATGTTTTCATATTGTTTAGGATTTAATTCCTTCATCAATAACACTCTAAGTGGTGCTATCACGCAATATGCTGCTTCTGCTTTGTCAGCGTTTTCGCATTTTATACTGGATTTATAACCTTTATCTGTCATGACCTTACATTCAACTTTATGAATGTCATCTTTTGCACATTCCAGGCCACACATGGGCCAATTGCAAAGTGGACATTTATGGTAATTTAAGTTTTCGTCTATCATAGTTGGTTGCAGTTTCTTTCCACAAGATAAACAATACACTGGGCTCGCCATTCTTGGACCCATCACGGCTGGTTTCTCTTTGAGTATCGTCTCACCCTGCTTGATGTCTCTAGTCGCAATCATATGTCTGCCTAAAGCGGGAGTGAATTGTATTTTGAAAGGGCAACATCTTGTCTTGTGCCCGTCCTTCCATCCTTGTTTCTGGTGCGATCTGGAGCAGTAATAGACCTGTTTGCAGCCGCCGCACGTCTGGTTCGCTGGCTGTTGGCAGACATCACAAGCTGGTATTTCCCGCTGAGAATAGTCCATTCTTGTTTCTTTTACTGCTGTCACTCGGAGACGCTCGGCACGCCTGATCCGGCCTGGCTCCAACACAATACTCGTCCAAAATAGACACATATAATTATCTCTACGCAACTAAACATTTGGGAGATGTGCCAACAAAATGAAAAACTGCGAACGTCGAATCTTTTGTAATAACAAACTGTAATGTGTTCTCGGACGTACGTATTACTTGTTTTAACATCGTTAGGAAGATTCAAATTGTCCTGAGGAATTTTAAAAAGTACAAATTGAAATACGATACCGTCGTTTAAATAAAAATAAAAACGTAATGAATTGTGGTTTGCTGCAGCTGCTTTCTTATTTAAAATGTATTTCTTTCACGTTGTATTTTTCTTGTGTGGTAGGTTAAATTAATTTTGTAAGATATATTTATTAACAGACTTAATCTTAGCGAACAATAATATATTTTTTTATTGTAAAAATAGAAAGAGAACTTAATAAAAATTCATTTCAATTATTTCATATCTATAGTTAATAGTGTAATTAGTGCATAGTAAATATAGATGAGTGACCATAAAAAGGAGGTTTATAAAAATCTACAAAAAAATTACCCTTGTTAATTGAACAAATATCTACAGTCTAGTCTAGTAGTAATACTAGTCTACATCAATCTGTCCAGACTCCAAACCTCTGACATATTTATGTTACTAATATAGTATAGCATATATTAATGTAGACAGATGTGAACCAATTACGTAAGGCGCTGGACTCAAGCACCCAGTCGTGAAGACTCGGTCGGTTAGCTCGGGCTTACGTTCATAGAAAAGTAACTGAGAAAAACCAACGGAAGAAATTAAAGGTGTATTTATGTGAATCAATAATTATTGTGCATTAATTTAAGTGCATTCTTATTTTGAAATTAAAAATAAAAGGTAGGTGTAAGTTTTATTAGGTCAATATTTTATTTCATTTAAATCTAGGGTTACACACTTTAAAATGTTTAATAAATTAGTAATTAAATATTTATTAATATTATTATTTCTTAAAGATTCATTATGTTGTTACAATAAACTTATTTTTTTTTATCTCAAAAAAATATTTAAGATTAAAAATCTTTCAAGTTACGTCGGCGTTGATAATTTAGTTTGTATTTAAACGATATTAATTTCCTTTAAGTAGTGAGTTTCTAAAATATAATATAAAAAAATCAATTGATAAAATAGCTATTGGATTTACCCTTATAGTAACATAGTTACAGACCCGGTTACAAGATTATTTCTGTAGACAGTACGAGAATAGACCGCCGTATCCCACTAACCGATATTAGAGAAATTATTATGTATTAGCAAAATACACATTCGACATACATGATAGGGGTAAATCTCGGAAGGGATACAGGAATTGTGTGAAAGGCGACATGATCAAGGTGACTGAGATGATGGATGGTAGATTGAGCTGGAGGATGAAGAGCTAGTGCGGAACGTGAGTGGGATAAGGATAAGATGATGACAATTATACTGTGTATATAATTTTTTATTTGTGTATTATATGTTCATTTAATTGATAATTGATTACTGTCTCACTTAATTATCTTTTTAATATCGAACCTCTTTTGGAGTTTTTAACTAAATATGGAATGTATCATTAAACTTCAGTTATTTATTGTTTTATTGTTTAAGGGATTTAAATTATAAACATAGTGAATAAAGAAAATAGATCAATAATCATTCAAAATTAATTTCAGAATTATGGGGCTGGACGAGACAAATACGACGCCGTACAAGGTAATATTTAAAATTGTGCCATCTATCGGAATTTATTAACATTAAATAGAATTTCACCATTAAAGCGTGGGTACAGGGATTTGTTTCTTTTAATTCTCAGCAGATGGCAGTAAAGTAGCTTCGTTTTAATGATTATTGTAACAAGGAATGTTTTTTAATCTAAATTTTAACGACAATCATTCCAGGTGGAGAGTTCTAAAGAACTAGGCCGGTATATGGTCGCGACCCGAGACCTGAAGCCCGGAGACCTTGTCCTGACTGAGAGACCGCTTGTCTTCGCGCCAAAAGCTATGCCGGACCCGGAAGCGCAGATGCCTTGTGTTGGCTGTTATAAGCCTGTATTCACAGATATAGGAGAGAGATGTGCTAAGTAATTTTCTTATAGAATTTATATGTTTACTAATACCCATCATACAACTCTGAGAGCGGCCATATTGTAGAAGGAAATGTCTTTGAATGTTCAAATAACGTTTTTGTTTAATCGATTACAGATGCGGCTGGCCAGTGTGCAGCGGTAACTGTCCAGGTTTAGTTGACCCCCGACACCACGGGTTGGAGTGTGCCGTGCTTAGCACGCGTCCTGACTGTGTGCTGGACAATATGGCCGATTATTACAGGTGAATAAGTATTTGGCACTGGGAAAGGCCTATGTCCAACAGTGGGCAGACAGAGGCTGTTGATGATGATGATGATGAAGTATTTGGTTTCTTTCTGTCATCATGTTTCCAGAATAGTGGATATTTTTTTTTTACATGTATATACATTTTCAAGGCACGACGCTTTACTTCCATTGAGATGCATTCTATTACAAAATACTGAACTAGACAAGTGGAGAAGCGTTGTAGACATGCAAGCACATATGGAGTGCAGGGGACCCGGAACTGAGGCTTATGAGTAAGCTATATTTATTATATAACATTAGTAGATTATAAGTGTTCTTGGAGTGAGAGTGTTCTTGGTCTACAGAACCATTGTATAGTCTTACCTAGCCAGAGGCGCGATGCATGTATCAAATAGCAGCAGCTCGCCTCTGGCTGGGACATTGCGAATAATATTAAGCTAGTGAATAAGAAATTTTCTAAAATTTTGTGAATTTTGTGTGTTAAATGAATATACACCTACCCGGGAGGGGTTTACTCCCGGGCAGAAAACCAAAAAAAAATCATTGCATAGCGCCTGGCAAACATCTTGAACCATTTCGTTGCGCAGGAGTCGATTTTTCGTTCACTTTAGAAGGGCGCGGGTGGATATCGACCTTGCTATTGGTTAATCAGTCGGCCCTTGCTCCCGCGCCAAAAGAATATGTTGGCGAACTTTCCCCCACTACGCCGCTTTTTGTACAAGAACTTAGCCAGGAGTTATAGCAATGTTAAATTCCTAAGTGAGGCAAATCGTTTCGATTTAGTTTCCTTTTAGTATCTTTTTATAAAACTATAGTGATGTACCTTTTTATTAAACTGGACGTTTGATGATTCTTTTTTAATTATTTCTTTATGTTTGTCATTTAAACAGGCTACCTGGTCACTGTAATTAAGGCTAATGACTTAATATATCATAGTAATGAAATTATTTATTTCGTCAAGGTAAACAGTATCTTAAGTGTATCCTGTAAAAATCCGTTTTTTTTTCCAGTGAAGCAGATGAATTCGTCGTTGAATATCTACTTGACAATTTCATTAATAAACTTGATAAAAATATCAAAGCCAAATATTTACCAGATGTTTCCAAAGAACTAGTACATAGGATCTGCGGGATTATTGATACGAATGCTTTGGAAATACGTTTACCTGAAGGCGCTGAGCTGCAGGCGCTATACGCGAACACTTGCATCTTAGAGCACAGTTGTATACCGAATACGAAACACACGTTTAACCAATCGGGTGCAGACAAAATTGATCTTTATAGAATTACTGTTAAAGTAGTTATTCCTATAATGAAAGGTGAACATATTACTACTATGTATAGCCATGCATTATGGGGAACGGAAGCTAGGAGGCAACATTTGAAAGACACCAAGTATTTCACTTGCAAATGTCCAAGATGCAGCGACCCTACTGAACTGGGCACATATTTGAGTGCCATGAAATGTTTCGGTGATGGAAATAAACCTTGCAATGGAGTACATCTACCACAAGATCCTCTAGATGAAGACACTGAATGGGCTTGTAGCGAATGCCCAGTTAAAGTCAATAATTCACAGATAAATATGCTGATATCCCAAATGGGTGAGGAAGTTGATGGTGTACTGATGATGGGTGGATCAGTGCCAATGTTGGAGAACCTACTTTGTAGATTATCAACATTCTTACATCCAAATCATTATCACTTGTACTCGATTAAGCATTCACTAGTTCAACTGTACGGGAGACAACCGAGTTACACCTCAGAGGAGATATTAGATAAGAAAATTAAAATGTGCAAAGATCTCGTTCAAATTACGACTACATTGGATCCAGGTAACGCTAGATTAAGTTTGTATAGTTCAGTATTAGAGCATGAATTGCATTCAGCTTTAGTTTTGAAATCTAAAAAGGTTAAAAGTGACGGTAGTTTTAAAACGGCAGAAGAAATTAAAGCATTACTAGTTGAAGCCAAAGTTTGTATTGAACGAGCTTTAGGAGTGTTGAAAGATGACATGGAAGAAACATCTGGAAGGAAACTGTACGACGTAATAGAAGAGAGTAAAAAGGATTTTGAGAAATGTTGCAAAGAAAAAGGCATTACTTTGTAAAATAATATATTAGTTAATGTTAAAATGTACACAGTACTATTACAAACCAAGTAAATTCACGCAAATCTTAAAAAAAATCATATGTAATCAGTCAAGATATTTATATAAAAACATAACTCGGAGCAATCTTATTAAAATATTATTTAACGTTCATGTTTGTTGTATGATTGCTCACTTATTTATAATTATTTCGAATTCAGTAATTCATGTTTAAACTCTAGGTCAGAGGTCGGCGAAATGCGGCTTCGTAGGCGCATGCTCTTTGAACTCGTTGAGTGTTGGTCTGGCTCATGTTTTTACGGGCTTGCTCGGCCTGGACCAGGTCGCATTGCAAACACTCTCGTCACCGATGTTCGTAGTTTATAATATAAACAAGTCGCCTGCGTTTTACAAAGGTGCTTTCTTCAAATTTGTTACATTTATTCATCCAGTTGCACAAACAGATTCGGTTTGTGTTTTTTTAATCGTTTTAATTTTTGCCGACCACTGCTATAGGTTATTATTTTTCTTCTTTTTATCATTCTGAACTTACATTCCTTATTATCACAGTTAAATCTTTGTAGACATACGAAACCTACGTAACAATGACTATCCTAAACATAGTAGTAGTAAATCTAAATATCAAAGTAAATAAATACACTTCTTTCCTCAATTTATCTCCAATCATCCTCTTCTCGAGAATAAATTGAAAATAGATCTTGAATTATCACCGTTAACATTTTCTACAATCCAATCCGTGTATCTGGACACTCTTGTATAAATGCCGGGCGTCTTAGCTCGAGCACAGCCGCTGCCAGTTGATACCACTCCGACCACCATGGAATGACCTTTGTTACCGCGCACCATTAGTGGACCACCACTGTCAGCCTGGAAACCGTTAAGTATTCTATAAGAATTAATATGCATTTGAAACTGTACAGCTTTACTAAACTGCTATTCTCTTGCGTCAATTCACGTCATCGCAAAATTCCGCTTCAAAACTATAATGAATTTCTGATCTCAGGTTAAATTTGTTCACTGTCTTTCGATTTGTGATTGAACAAAAGTACATTTCAGTCGCTTTTTTAGTTTTGTTCTTACTTGATAGGTGGCGACTTGACTCTTACATTCTATTTGAAGGTGTAACGTTACATTTGCTGGGACACAGTTACAGTAAAATATCTTACCCAGCAAGAGTCTCTGCCTCCCTGTTCATGTCCCGCACACATCTGAGTCGAAATGATTTTAATCTTGCTGCCCTGTGATTCGTACCAGTTGTTGCATTCCTCATTGGTTACAACAAACACATCCGTCTTCTGTAGAACATTAGGTCTTGTTCCTGGAAAAGTGTTTTTGTCTAAAATCCGTAAGAGAAATTACAAATATAGAAGTCTAGTTCTCCAACGGAGTTCGGTATTCATACCTATACCCCTGTCTTCATTGGTGAAGCCCCATCCTGCTACCACGGCTAATGCACCACTGAAGTCGGATGACGATGCTTGCGGCAAGCACGCCGGTCTTAGATCGCTGTTCCAAATCAGTTGTCGGAGCGTCTTCAGTAGAGCTACGTCGTTTGATTTTCTGTTACATCTGTTACATCAAGATTATTTTAAATTCACTATTAATTCTGGTAACCAATTAAGCTCTTTTATTATATCGGATATTATTTTAGCGGATGGCCGAACTCTAATCAGACCGATTGTTAATCAATACAGACCTGTATTCAGGATGTGGTATAATTCTCGACAAAGGTTGGTTTAGATCATCGTAAGAGATATCGGCGTACCCCGCGACCACCGTCAATTGTTTTGACTTGTAGAATTCATCGAACACACTGAAAACAATGACATTTTAACCTTCTATTAGGATATTATTTAAAAAAAACTGATCAAAAGCTGCCAGTGTTATTTTATCGACTAAGCTTTTAATTTGATCGAAAAGCAATTAATCATGATGAAAATATAATAGTTTTTAAATTAATTATTGATTTATAAGTTGTGTTTTTATTTTTAAATTTCAAAATAAGAACGCAATTTGCTTGTTTGAATGGTCAGTCTTAAATCTGCGTAGACAACACATTATAAGCCGTACGTCCATACAATGATAATTGTTACTAGTAACGTCTTAGACGTATTATGACAATAGGAATCTCTGCATAGTATACGCGTTGCCATTAGGTTTCCATTCCGAAACATTGTGATTGATTTGTGCCCGGCGTTCTTCGAGTCAAATGCGTTGTATGAAATTGTGATTTCTTAGATGTTTTCTTGGGTCAATCGGCCCTATGGGAACATTTTTCCCGTTGGTCCGATTGAATCTATAAATTAAATTTTCACTCTATTCTGGTACTTAAGAAATGTTAAATAGATAAACTGTTCGTCGTGGCGATCTTTGGGGCGGCCTACGCTCAGCAGTGGGCGACGTGATATGATGAAAATGTTTAAAATTGAAATTAGACTTTATCCTTTACAAAGAAATCATTCTTTATTTCAAAGTAGAATTCAACACAATTCTGTACCTAAAACTGACAGGTTATTAATTTTGAACAAGTTTGACGTCAAATTATTATTTTTTTTTCGTTTGATATTCTTTAAACTGAACGCTGTATTTTTTTTTACATCTCGTGCCTTTTGTTGGACCAAATTAGAATTCATAAACGCAACTAAAAATTCTTTAAGTGATCTTACCGAGACAGTTTGTACATGGCACGAATTGTTTTCTGTAAGATTTATAGCGTTTTATAAAAAAACGTTTACAATACAATAAATGAAGATTCATTATGTTTGTAATATTATTAATGAGAAAGTTTAGATGGATGGATGTTTTTGGACAAGATATTGGAGACTCCTCAGTGTGGCTTGACCTCCTACAATAAAAGTCTCCATCTAACTCGATCCCGCGCAAGACCCAGTCCTGGACTTACAGCTGTCTCTCTTTAACTCAGTTTGTTTTTTAATTCCACTCGTACGAAGTCAGGGGCATCAACTAGTAAATAATAAACGAAATGCTGAGATGTATCTGTTTTTTTTTTTAATATCAGCTTCGTGACCCCCCGACATATGTGGTCACAGTCCTTGTTACGGCTTGTTTAATTATTTCTATTGTAATGTAATGAATATTTGAATTTCGATTTTGTCATATATTTTTTTTAATTTTCCATGTTTGGTAAAATTATTATTGACAAAATTAAATAACACTTGTAAAGGTTCACATTCAACTAAGCGGTTGTTGATATGGTTTACAATAGTCGAATAAAGGGATTCGAAACCTCGACAAAGAGATTGGAAATCCATGCCCTTAACTAATTGACGCTTAACGAAGGCTTTGTACAAGTACTATTAAAACAAACAGCAATTAATTAGAAATAACTTAAGCGCCAATAGCCCAAAGGTTAAGGGCATGGATATCCGATCACGTGGTCGGGAGTTCGAATCCCGGCATTCGACTATTGTCATGGACTATATGGTACAAGCCTAGAACTTGGAGTGATAAAAGAAATATTAGCAAATTAATAAAAATTTGCTGATAATTAAAAAAAAATAAAAACGAAGTAAGATTTCAGTTTCCTTAAAGCTCTTTATTATAAAAAAGGCAAATAAATTCGGTTGTTGTCTTTATTGATTATGTTGCGAATAAGGTGTTGATAATGATTAACGCGTGCCAACGCTCGCATCTCAGTGGGTCAGTGGTGCGAAGGTCGCTTGTGGGTGGAGACCTCAATCGACGCCGCTGACAGATTTCGTATTCAATGCATTTGTAACGTGAACAACCTTAACCTTACGACGTAACCTTTTTATAATTATTCGGCTTTTGTTTTTTGAGAAATGCATTTTTGTATGCTTTGTTGAATAATTTAAATTTTGTATTACGTTAACGATAATCTTTTCATACTAAAGGATTGAAAATTAATCTTACTTTGCCTTTTGAGGATTACTGTCCTTAAATCAAGGACCTATGTATTTAAAATTGTGGTTGTTAATTCATTAAAATACGGGTAAGTATACTTGTGTAATTTTACAACTGACCCCAGAACTCTAGTGATTAATATATAATGTTGTCCCTTACATTCTCTTTGAAAAAATAGAGATAACGATATATGTCAATATAACTATCACGCTAGTTGAAACCCATAGTGATATTCGACACGCATTTTATAAAACAATTGAATGCCTATTTTTCGAAATTCGAACTGAATTCATTTAGGTTCGAAATTTGAACATATTTCGAACTATTATTGAATTTCGAACAACTTTGAGATGTATTACGGTTTTTTTTAAAGTGAAGATTTTACTATAATTATAATGGAGTATAAAAATTACCTGCAAATACAGTGACCGGCGGTCAACAGCCACCTATCATTAATGACCGTCGCACCGCACTGGTGCGTGCCCTGCCGCCACACGCTGGCCGCCCAGGGGATCTCGCCGGGCAGGCTCTCCGTGCCCCCGACGATTCGCCCCCGACGGGCACTCTGGACTCCACATTCTACGTCCGCAACTAGACAATATCATGACAAAATTTGTATTGAATCTTCATGGAGTAAATATGAAAAAAAAAACTAACAATACAACTCATACCTCTAACGCAAAGGGGTAGATAGAGACCACGGAATTCCATTTGGCGCGGTTCTCTATACCTCTCTCACCTCATCCACTATCGTATACATCTATTCATACATGCTTATTTTTCACTAATCACTATTGTTTTAAGATTGTCGGTGGCGCAGGACCGTGCTCGACATTGTCCAGGTTCGATACCCGCCGTGTACCAATGTGTTTTTCAATTTTCGAATTGCATATGTACATTATCCGACGTTCTTACGGTGAAGGAAAACATCGTGATGCAACCTGCACATATCGGCTAAGAAATTCAAAGACATGTGTGAAGTCAACCAACACGCACTGGGCCAGCGTGGTTGAGTATGGCCTAGTCACCCCGAATAATAGGGTAGGCTCTGAGCCCCTCGGTGGGGACGTATAGTGAGCTGATGATGATGAATGCACTGACAGGTCGACCCTGTGTGTAGGCCTTCCGAAAGATGCACCAATGATCTGGTCATGTTTGCCGGGTATCCTGGATGGAGGCAATCGAGGACCGATCGTGGCGATCTTTGGGAGAGGTCCACGTCCAGCGGTGGGTGACATGTGACTGCTATGATGATGTAATGCTTTGTAAGTTTTAAGAGCGTCACACAATAAATGTAAGTATAGGATTATGAAATTGGAATTAAAATTTTTGTAAAGTTTTAGGAATCCATATTGAATTTCTACTTACTTAGTCTACAGCGCTTTGTTCTTGGCTTGGTCAAGCAATCTTTTACATCCCGGCGTATTGTCTCCACTGTTCTTCTACGCTCCATGTCAATATTACTTGCGTTGCGATTTACATCATGTTAAGATTATATAATTTTTTGAGGATTTGTTGCTTAGCTCTTCGTTATTTTCTATCAAATCAAATTTAATTCTTTGACTGTACAAGAATATATACAGATAAAACTGTATTAATATGTTCAATTCATATAAATGTACGGTCACAATACTGAAGCCACAAGTGGCAGATATCAAGTCGGCAACCGCAAACCAGCTCAAATTAATTGTAACCCCCAATAGCTTCCGATATCGGTACAAAGATACTGAGGTAGTTCTATAAATGTGATTCAATGGGAATACTGTCTGAGGAATTCATTTAAATCTAACATTCACCGCACAGATGAATTACATAGATGGTTTGTTCATTTCATTTATTAAGGTTAACAGTGGTAGATCTACTGTTGGAATACGAAGGACTCGTTCTGCATAATACTATGATCACACAGAAGACGGACGAGAATTGGAATTGAAGCAATTGGACGATTCTTTTAATGAATGTGTAGAAGGTCCAATTTTAATCCTCTCTCCTCTCCTACTCTGTATGTATAAAGAAAGGTACTTACTAAACTAGCAGGTACCACCTTCGACCACATCATCACTTGGCATCAGGTGGGAACGACATCAAGTGTTAGTTTAGTTTTTTATAAAAAAAAGGTGGAAAAGGCAAGTGGATTTGGCGCAGGAGACGTATTCTATTTCTGTGCGTCTACTTCTCTGTTCAATTAATGCCCCTTCTGAAAACACGGTTTTTTCGGACCACGGTTACTTCGCTAATTGAGAGAATTGATGTAGCCTATTAGATAAGTAACTTTGTATTATTCATTTACTTTTGAATTCTATCGACATCTACAGATCCATTTTTCCCAACACATTTACTTCGAAACAGCCGTGACATCATAATTTTATGTAAATAATAAATCAAAGTTAAGTAATATTGAAAAGGTATCTTATTGCGTTGTAAAAATATCATTTCATCCGTAGCCCTTTCTTTGAAGTTGAATAAAATCCTTATATAATAGCCTATAAGCTGCTTACAGCTGGCTCGGACGGAATCGGTGCACGCGTCGTGTCCTTCCAATCTTGATCAGTACAATAGAGTTCAATTTTATTTATCATTCCAGTTTCACTAACGGCGACTCTCCGCTCGCTATACGTATTTACAATATTGTCATTTTCAGTCTCTTTAAAATCTTATGTGAAAATAATGTTCATACATTGTTACAGATCGGCAGACGGCTAGAAGTCGTTGGATATGGAAGACAGAAGGCCGCATGCTGTGTCAGGTATTGGGGAAAGTCTATATCCAGCAGTGGGATGATAGAAGCTGATGATGATAACGGTTGTTAAAGACTGAGAACTGTTTTAAATTAAAACTAAAAACGGCAAACCACGTATTTTTCCGTTTAAGGCACCCACTCGAATTGAGCCCATCGAGCCCTTACCTAGGGTAAGGTGGCTGGTTAAGTTTAAACAATTCAATTGATTATTACCTCTACTCTTTTTGCGGGTAAAAAAAAACAATAAGTGTGATAATTCTAAAACTCTTTCATATCTAGCACTTTAACGCAATCTGTTGATTGTGGTTATAATAAATATTAGGTCTAACAATTATCTCCATTCTCTTTGTCAATACAGATTTTTGTACAGATGTAACCGTGGTAACTTTAAGAATAATGACCTAGTTGTAAGTGGAACATAACAAAGCCTCGTAGCAGTAACCTCAAACGTAACTGAAATTAATTGTGAGCATTTATCTTTCTAACACCTTCGCGGAAACGATACAAGGAGAAATTAATGAGCGCGTTCGCTTTGTTTATAAATTAAATTAATTAATGATATTAGATTCTACAAACTAAACCACGGAATATGCTTATAGATTACGTAAGATATAGAGTCAAGTAAGAGATGTAATAATGAGAATTGTATATTTAATAAACATCTTTCAGTGTGACTTCAGATATGACGGCTGACAGAGATGTATGGAAGAGTACATACTGTGCCGAGCCTCCTCAAAAGTACAGGTTGATGATGTCATATAAATTCCTCTACACTTTTTCAGTTTTGCCTGAACAGTCTATCTATAAGATCAGAACTGTGTATCTTAACTAAATTAATTTGTCTGTAGATGTAGCGTTTAACTGTTCAGTTAGAACTGAAAGTGTGTAACTAGTTTTAATTTTAACTGTACAGTTCGATTGTTCAGTTAAAACTATAGGTGTGTAGCGAGCTTTAATAGCTTTCAAGTAAAAGCTGTCAAAGTGAACGCCAAACAAGTGACAAATTAATGTCTGTCACATTTTAAAGGAAGTAAAATTATAATCGACAGCACTTTAGGACTACTTTGTTGAGATGCCTGTAATGGTTATAGATTGCTCCCCTTCCGGCTTAAAGACGAAGTACTTCAGAAAGTGTAGGCTTTTAAAAAGCTTTTAAGTAAATAAAGCTAGATTATTAGAATCTTCTATAATTAAAGGTATCATTTTTTTGTCTGCATCATACTAAATGTATATTGAAATGTTGTATCCGTGATAAGGTAGGCTTTCACTTATTATCAACCTGCCATTTTTCCTTCGGAACGTCGGCACAGTATGTAAATCTCTTCTATACATCTCTCTCAGCCATCAAATCTGAACTCACACTTCTTACGCATGTCCTCTTTCACACAATATGCAAATGTATTACATTATCATCTCCCATTGATAACTATTCCTTTATCAAGTTTAGAAATAAAATAGGAATGTATTGGTCAATAATCTGGAAAATTGTGCTTTTTGTAAATCCAAGTACGAAATATAAGTTCCTTTAATTCTTTGTTAAAACTTAAAGAGTAATTGAATCAGATTTCGCCCGTGATACTCTCCCTACCGACATACGTATATCGCTATATATTGCTCTTTTCCAGTTATACCAGAAGAAATGTTTAGTTTCCTTTGTTCTATGAATATTCATAATTTAAAATTAAATTATTGCGCTCATACATTATTGAAGCGGCACATTAGGGGCGCGACGGCCGCAACAATTGTGTTTTGTAATTGATTACAGCGGTCCAATTGGTATTTCTATTGAAACTATTCAGCTGCAATTGTATGTAATTGCGTATAACGTTATTCTATTAAAGCGTTTACATTCCTTTTCAATAAATTTATCGTATCAAATGAACTTCAGATGGCCAGAAACAAAAGAAGACCCCCAAGTATCATCCTTACCATCTAGATAACTGGCATTCCTCAACACTAGGGTTTGTGTAATGGTCTGTCCTCAGCGATATTTGCAAAACAGTATCTACGCCTTAAGGTCCTTCAGGAAACGAGCGTATCTTTCCAAAGGCAACGTATCTGGTGATCCTCTAGTATTACATATATCTGTTGAACACTTTTGTTATCCCGCAGTTTGATTTACCCCTTCTCTTGTAAAAAAAAACGAAAAATTTTCTATGGGTCAAACAAAATTTTATTTTATTACATTTTTGTTAGCAATCAACTTATAGTGTTTGAATACATTTATCAAATTGGCATTGTAAGATGTCCATCCGTGACTTGTGGCAGTGCCAAATGGAACACAACAACGTAACATACGCCAAAACATATTTAAAACTAAAACACCTAAACTGGTGAAATATATCGTAATACTAAAGCATTAAGAAGCAAAATAGAATAAAGATAAGTAGCAGATTTGAACAGGACAAACTCCAGACTAATATAATACAGCAGAATGTAATCAATTAAATTTTATTTACATGTAATCATAATCAAAGATGTAGACAACAAAGAAACGGGTGATTGCTACGTCTTGGATGGAGATGTTGACGATAAAGAAGTGGAGGAGATAAATTAGGCAAGCTGTCCCAACCACCATATGGGACATAAGCTAGGGAGAAAGAGACGAAAGATCTGATGCAATATTAGTTCAATAGTAAAGAGCGCTAAGGATTCAAAAAATATCGTTAAACGACTTTACACGTTCAGTAACAAAAGTTGAGGTATCCCGTGGAATTTAAAAAAAAATATTTTATATTAAAAATACAAGCATATTGTGGCAGCATAAAGAGAATATAAGACAAGCCGGTAATGTTCACAGCTGCCAAAAATGAGGGTAACGCAATATGCCGCGGCCCGTTTATTTTATTTTTATTGCTTCAAATCCTTGAAAGCCCCTCTGCGTGTCGCTTGCCGTTTTGTTCGGTTACATGATAACATATTTGCTCAGTGCTTCGTGTTTTATCAACGGGTGCAATTTTAAATTCCCGTTTTCAGTTTGCCTGCCAGTGACATGACATTTTGTGTTCTATGAAAAAAAAATGTTATGTGATTTTTTTATACTACATTTATATGCGATGAAGGAGAAATATATGGAAAAGAGAAGGGGAAAAGAATAGCGTATGCAATAAATGAAGGGGTTAGTAAACGTTGTGTCGTGGCAAGAAGTTAAAAAATTAACACAAGAGATAGGATATTGGAAGTTACTCCCCCGACTAGAATGAAGCCATTCTTATAAGATTTAATGTCCCCGCCACTGTACAGATGTAAGACAGAAAAATGCTCAAATAGAATATATAAGAAGCGCACGGAATTATTAAAACAAAAGACTTTACTACTTATAAAACGGCTTAACTCACGTGTACTGACACCGATTTACACGTGAGTTAAGCCGTTTTATAAGTAGTATAGTGAAATGTCTCACGAAAGTTTTAATAGTTTACTCTGTTATTGTATTGAAGGCAATACAGTAGAAACAAAAATAGTAAATAGAATTTATTTTTATTTGTGTTTCGGCAATCGAAACATACGTTAAAGACTAATTGCTTTAACACTTTCGCTAATTTGATGTGACCAAACATATGTTCGCAATTCAAAATTTAATCCGCAGTCCGATATAGCGCTAAGTGCTTATTACGAAAACTTACTGTTATTTAATTTGTATTATTAAGTATTAATACAATAGCTAATAGATCTATTGAGAATATTAACATTTCTACATTTTACTTTCATGACATTCTTACACAGGAGGTATATTTGCTATTTCCTTAAATGTTCATTGCAACAGAAATTTGTAATGTAAGCAAATCATTACTTATTAGGCTGCCTATTTAAACTATATTTTTACATGCAATTTGGTAAATTTTATATAAAGCATTTTACAATATAACTGAATGTAACAAACATTTCCTAATTCCTTAAGAAACAGAGAAATTAGTAGAGTTTGGTGATATATAAACGAAGCAATGCCGATGCCGAAAATAGTTTCACATATGTTGTATTTGTTGAGAACATCCTGTATACAAATATTAAATACCATAACTAGTCTATGTAAAGTGAGTTATTTTTGCTTTTGCAATTGATCAGAAATAAACCAGACATTATAGACACTTGATCATTGTATTTCTTGTATGTCACAATCATGAGAAGTAATTTTGACGGTTTCAAACCACATTTTAGATATTTGGTGATGATAGGGTGTTACAAAATGGACAAGCCTACGTCCAAACTTAAAGAAACTTTACACAAATGTTTTCGGATAATTGTTTCGGTTATTTATGTTATATTTTTGTCACAACATGTCATACGTTTAGTTCAGGTTAGTTACATTATTATAATTTACCCACTTCGGGTCGCTGCGCCAGCGGATTAAGTTATTCTCTCTCTCTCTCTCTCTCTCCTGGTGCCTCCCCACTAATGGAGGTTGGCCGACAGCTCAGCGAACTTTTATTCACTAAGATTTAAATGCTACTGAAATCAAAACAGAGCAACCAGGCATAACATTTCGCGGTACCCCGGCTACCGCGTAGTACTTTCTATGTATGTCAGTGTGCCATTCTTTTTAGCTTATAAATATTTATATTTTTCAGATACGTCACGATGTTGAAGAAGTAATAAATACTTTGTACGTGTTTCTCACACTCATGAACTCTGTGTGTAAATTAATCACACTAAATATCCGGAGTTCGCGAATAGAAAATATTATTGAAGTTATAAAGGGTACCATTAAGGATTCAACTTATTCTGTCGTAGCAATCTTAAACCTACGGCGTAGTAATTCTACAACGACGTAGCGTACGTAGTTTAACATGACATTTTGTAAAACAGGGCCAGTTTTCGCTGCTCGTAACAAACATCAAGAAGACCTAGTTCTGCGCAACGCAGCGTCCATGTTGCGATTACTAAGAATGAACTTATGCGTGTCAATGCCGTGCTCTGTTCTGTGGATGATATTTCCGTTAATGATCCGTTTCTCCGGCCAAGAAGTACAATTTAGCATGTATTATCCGTTCGATACAGACAGGCTTCCAGTGTAAGTAAACCCTACTGCGGTAATACCAAACCTTCATAGGATTTCGACGTACCTGATAAATGACAAATTCGGGACATCATCTTCATAGTCGACTAACAGGAGACCTGATCGGCAGGGAAATCTTGTTTTAAGGGGTCTCAATATCGGCTCGCATGCCACCCTTGAGCATGATCCATACTGAGGGAAAACTTGCTTTATTAAATCAGTTTTATTGCTTTTTTTTAAATGCTTCACAGGTTCATATCGGTGGTTGTATACGCCGCGTTGATAGTGCACTGGGTTTCTTTGTTCACTCTGTCAATAGACTGCATGATCGTATCTTTGTACATGCAAGCGCAGTTACAATTGCAAATGTTAAGAGATAATTTAGCACATCTAGCGGACGTAGACGACGATGATAAAACGACAGTTAAAATGTATAGAGATGTAGAAGACGAAAGATTTAAGAATATGTTTTATAAAAAATTAATCATGTGTAAAAAACATCACGAACTGATTGTTTGGTATGATTTTAATACATTTATATAATGCTTTTGAATATATGGTCATATTTTCTTACTATTTTAAATTTGGGCACAGGCTGGTCGATGAAATCGAGTCGATATTCGGTACTCCGATGGTTTTGCAGATACTAGTGATGGCCTGGATCATTTGTATGACTATTTACAAGATAGTTGCCGTATGTTATTACATATATCTTTTAATCTAAATTCTTTACAAGTAAAGTATCTCATTTTTTATTTATTTATTTATACGGAACAACTTACAGCTAGCTAATAAAATACAAATAAAATTAATAAAACATAAGGCTATTTACAAGTTGTCGCATTGAAATACAGAATATGTGTAAAATTTAAAATTCAATCCTGTATCGTTGTATTTGATGTATATTTTCAGATAGACATATTGTCAGTGGAATTTCTGGCAATGATAGTTTATTTGAGTTGTATTTTATTCCAATTATTCATCTACTGCTATTTCGGAACGCAACTTAAAGATGAAGTGAGTATACTCCGGCTTGTTGCTGCTAACCCAATATACATACACGTCCGTGATTATGTCACTTTTATGAGTTATTAGAGAAGAAGAGTGATTAAAATCAGACCATATAAAAATTTGTATTATCATATATAATAAACGACTGATCATCTAGTGAAATATATACATAATTTTACTACACTTTAGATAATAAAGGCTCCATGTGACCGCTACATAAACAGTTGAGTCCAATCCAGACGCGGACGATCTAGTTCAGCAGATAAGCCCAAAAGAGTGTAATACATAAAGAAGTAAAAAGGACCGTTATTTCTAAATCTATTGTGATTTCCCAGAGTGAGTTTGTGAATCAGTCTATCTACGAGTCAGATTGGCCGGCGGTGAGTCCGCGGCTGCGTCGGCCGCTGCTCATCATGATGGAGCGCTGCTACCGGCCCATCGCGCCTTGCATCGCATACATCGTGCCCATGTCACTGGATACGTTTATATCTGTGAGAATTGGATCATTACATTTTTGACAACTATCAAGACAATTAATAAATGTTAACTGTCAGAAATGAATTAGGAATGAACCACACAGCCGTTACTATCGAGAGTTAAAAATGTCTTTTTTAGAAAAAGAAAGAAGGAAGACATCGGTGGTAACTGTGAATTAGTTGTCAGTACTGGCTCACTATACGTTGCCAACGAGCGGCCCGGAGCGCACACTATTACTATTGACTAATGGTTTAGTTAACTGTTAAAATTAAACGTTTATCCTTTCCTTTATGATTTAACAATGCTCTATTGTTTTTCGCAGGTGGTGAAATTCTCATATTCTTTATATACATTTCTGGATCGGAAATAATTTACTATCACAAATAAATAACATTTTCTCATACAAACGACACATCTTTTCAATGTATATAATTAATATCAGGATAATATGGATTGGTGAATAATTTGACATCGGATAGAAATGTAAAAAAAAGACGATCACTGTGAAATTAATCGATTTATTAAATTAATTAAGTTAATAATTAAAGGAAAAATATTTTAAAAATTGTTTTACAACTGGTGTGTTTAATGTAACATAAAATTGTGTAATTTATACGGATTCATTAAAAGTATTTCTTTACATCGTCATATTTATTTTTGTTATAAGGCTCAAGTATCGTTATTTACCAAAAATATATAAGAAATAAATTTGATAGACAGGACATTATGAGCTAAGCATTGCTTCATAACACGTTCGCTACGGCCTCAATTTTTGCGTACTTCCCGTCCCTGCGGTGACTAGACGTTAGTGCGCACCCTTCGCACCACAGAGAAGTACGCGTTTTTCCTTGCCGCACTACAGAGTAGATGCATTAGGGATTATTTCGGCCTCGTTTCGCAGCGAATGTGTTAAAAGATGTACCATCGCTACAGTTTCCGTAGTCGAATTTGACACTTTTGATTTCCAATTTTGTGTAATTATGCCTAATTATTTTAAAGAAAATACTCGTAATATACGTTCTATAACTACAGATATTATTTGAACCTCTTTGTTTGAATGTCTAACTCTTGCAAGACCGATCAATAGTTTCAAGGTCAACAGCTTAGCTTTTGTTTATGATGATACAGCTTGCGATGGTGTAATTAAATGAACGATATAATTACAACTATTAATATAAATGTTTGTTTGTATGATATTATACAGGGAGATAACTTTCTTAATTTTGAATTAATTCATAGCAGTAAGGAGAAGCAAATATAAATTAGTTTCTGCTTGATTTTACTTAAAAAGTGTATTATTACACTTACTTGTGTAAGTGTTATTACGATAAAAACGACAAAAAAACAAAACACAAAATTGCGAACAAAATAGTTGTTTCAATATTAACAAGTGCCATCTATACG
>JAODUI010000007.1:1455933-1482115 GCA_027563995.1 Papilio gigon | reverse complement strand
CATTTATGGAAGAGGATGGGGTAGCTGCCAATGCCCAAACTTTTGCAGCAATGTTTGAATGCATAGAGAAGAGAGAAACTAAACACAAGTCAACAGTATTAGAATATTATTATCAAAAGATGCAAGAAAAGGTATTTTTTTTTTATTATCTATGTTTTTGTTAATACTATCATCATCATCAGCTGTTGCCCACTGCTGGACATGCCTTCCCTGCTGGTAATATAACTAGTATAATTTAATTACTATTGCACTCAGAGTTTGAATACCCTAAATCATTCATCTTTAGGGAATATTTAAAAATAATTTAACTCTGAGTGTGTCTAAGTGTGCCGATAATATTTATTATTTTTATTTAATTTATTTTAAATATTTTACAGGGTATTACGTTAAATGATCTATTAGATAAAACTAAATTTGTCTATGATCAGCGGGAAGTTGTCTTGAAGGCAATTCACAGGTTGCAACCTGATTTTGAACCTTTATATACTGCACCAGTACTCGATTACGACTGCCCTCTATTGGAAAATTTAAAACTCAGTGATAAAACATATAGAAAAGGTTTACTCACTTCACCGGCTGAAGGGTTACTCAGTCTAGAAGATATGAAGAGGAAAGGACAGATGCAGTTGGATATGGAGATTAATGGAGAGATTGAAGTTCAGAATATAGCTGCTCAAGATGTTGAGACTGACAGTGTGAAGTTATATGTAAGTTGTGATGAATAATTCTTAACTTAAATCTGGTTCATCATTATCATATCAGGCTTATATCTGTGCGTAGGCCTCCATTAAACATGAAAAATGAAAAAATATTTATTATAACCAAAAAATGTACAATGTTAGTTCCGTTTTTGGGGCTTCCATTTGAGTAACCATTGAGTACTAAAGATACCCACGACGGTAGGTCCTCGGCCGCCGTCAACCAGGATATTCAGTCAACCTTGACCATACCGGCCCACATTGCGGGAAGCATACCCAACATGCATCCTCCATTGTAGGACTTTACGGGCTGTATCGGCAATGCGTCCTATGGGCCAAAAAAAACAGTTTCATTTATCAATATTTTTGTAATTTTTGCTTTAAAATACTAAATTTTGATAATACCCAAACAATTATTTTTTGATTTAATTACAAACTGACTAATATTATGTGTATTTTATATCATGTAATATTTTTTCTAGAGAACAAAACTACGCGAAACAGAACAAGAATGGCGTACTGTTATAAAGGAGGCATTTTTACGAAACTTAAGTACTCTGAAGTCACAAAGTAACGCTTCGCATTCTGCTATCACTCTGTATCCCTATCTTAAAGTGTTAGAGGTGAGGTTTTTTTTTATTTCACGTTTTTTTCTAATATCTTACTACCTTACCTAAAATAGAATGCCCATGACACATCAATCAAATTTATTATGTTACTAGAATTATAATTACGTACGTTTAGATGAATGGATGGATGGATTTTTTTATGTTCTAACGTAGCTAGAGCCAAATGGATCTTGATAAAATTGGACATAGATGTAGAAAATGGTCTGGATGCAGGCTCCTTATTAAGTTTTTTTTTAAATTTCGCACTGGCATCTAGTAAGTAATGTTTTTCTTTAAATTATTGTAGGTGGATCAATTTGTTGAATTAATGATGGGTGAAATCTACAAGCTTGTTGACGGCAGCGAGAGTTACAGTCCCACTCTCAAACTGTTGCAGCGCTCTCTCGGCACCCAAGTCTATCATAAGTGAGTACACACTACCTTAATACCTATGCTAGATTATGCGAGGTTGGATATATATATATTTTTTTAAATATCAATAGATTTTTATTAATTTACCAATATTTCTAGAAAACATTTCAAGTAAGTTTGAAAATGTTTGTGCTGGTATATGGTTCGCAATAGTTGAATGGTGGGATTCGAATCCACGACTGCTGAATCGGTCCGTAACTTTAACTATTAGGCTATTGACGCTTTACTATTTCACTATTAATTAATTCAAAGATAATGAACTCGTAATAACGTTTGATATTCGCAGTTATGGCAGTTTACTTTATAATTTGATGACTTCGTTCTTTATAAAATTATATTTTTGTAATAATTTTAGATACCAAATAGAGCAGTACCGACGTAACGGCGTGCTAAAAAAGATTGAGCAGATATACGAGAAGTACTGCGAGTGGTATTTGCACCGGCAGTCGGTAGACGGCTCCGACCAGCCGTACAACGGCCGACAAGCGTGGCAGCTGTTGGAGCATCAGAATAGAGAAGGCGCTAGTTTGGTGAGTATATAAAAATAAGATATTGTGGAACGGAATTTTTCGAAGTAACAGCCCGAGCCGAGATTCCTGAGGGAGCCCTCGAGCTACGTTACTCTTAATCGAGGTTTAGGCTAAGCGCCCTCTGCGCCCAGCCACCTCAAGCCCGGTGAAACTTTAAAAGCCTCCTAAAGGTAAAAAGTGGCAATCCTGTCACAAAAAAAAATAAAATTTTAAATTATTAGTAAAAATATTAGTAGCTAGAAAATATCTTTAGAGTTCAAAACTGGTGTAATCTTGTTTTTTTTTTTTAGTTTAAATATATTAATGTCATGTATTTTGGCATTTTTAAGGTATTTCTATTGTACTGTTTCAATTTATTTTACAGGATTTGGACGAGACACCGTGGCCGACAGAAATGCGTCAGAATATCGGAAAGTTTTTGTATAACATCATAATTAATGATGTCAAAATAGATGTTAACATATTTAAAGCTAAAGACAAACCGTAAGTTATTAATATTTTATATTTCACTTAATAAGAAAGCGAGTGAAGATTTCTTCTCTTAACTTTGAAAAAAGGAAAGATGTAAAATGTAAAAGACAAGTATCAGATGTTCCAGATATTGCTAATATCGAATTTAACTTTAAATGTAAAAAAAATTGTTCATCGAAAGACCAACATTGTATGTAAGTTTAATTTGCAGGAAAAAGCTACCAGCGGTATACAAAGTGCATCGTCCGTGGGGCTGGCTGGTGCGCCTGGAGCTGAAGCCGCACCCGGCGGTGGCGCGCCTTTGGGCGGCGGCGGCGCGCCCCTCGCTGCGCATGCGCGCCGCCCTCGCGCCCACGCTGGCCCCGCCCGCGCCCTGGCGACACCACGCCGCCGGTGCCTACCTCGTCACCGACACGCCGCTCGTACGGTACGTTATTGATCATTTTTTAGGTTCGATGTATCATATTTGTTTGTTGAGCAATGGCCTTAATTGTTTTTTTTTAATTCCCTTGACTCTATAATAAAAAAAACAATTTGTCAATAATCAAGATATATTATTAGTTTTTTTTACTTTTTAACAACAGGTTACCATTTTATGTGTCAAATCAAATGAAACGCATAGAAGAGTCGCCCCAGCAGGCCTTGTACCCGGTGCTGGACAGCCTCAACCAGCTGGGGGAGGTGCCCTGGGTCATCAATCAGCCTATCTTAGACTTGCAGATTAAAGTTTTCAGGTATTATTTATTTACATTTTGTATCGGATGGTTGTAAGATTAAAAGGAGTTTGCTACCTTTGGACTCCGACAGGTGATAGAATGTATATGTTGGTAAATATATTTTTTAAATGACGCGAAATAATCCATGACATCGCCACGCAATCCTTTATATATAATTCACTCACTTATCAAATTACCGTAACAGGTCAGGTGGAAACAAGAAGTTGGATATCCCGTCGCCGGCGTCCTCGCTGGCCGCGTCTCGGTTCGTAGCGGGCGGGGGCGGGGCCGGGGCCGGGGCGAGCGCGGCGGCGAACTATAAACGCCGGCTTGCAATGAACCGCGCGCGCGCAGACATGCACTCGTTATGGTGCGACGCGCTCTACAAACTGTCACTCTCTAATCATTACAGGTAAGACTTGTATTTATTCATTTATGGCATTAAAGTTAGTTGAAATTGTCGCATGGCTAAAACAGTGATTACTAAAAAAATGGAGTTCTTTAATTTTTCAAAATTTTAATGGGGTTTCTTTCAGTATGTTTAAATCCTTGTATTCTACCAGGGACCACATGTTCTGGTTACCGCATAACATAGACTTCCGCGGGCGCGTTTACGCAGTGGGTCCGCACGTGTCCGTGCTGGGCGCGGACGCGGCGCGCGCGTTACTCCAGTTGGCGCAGCGCCGTCCGCTCGGCCCTCGCGGCCTGCGCTGGCTTATGCTGCACGCGGTCAACCTCACCGGCACCATGAAGAATAACACGTTGGATGAAAGGTAATCCACAAATGGCACAACCTTACAATGGTTTAAAATAACACAGCCTACCCCAGATACATTCATGAATCGTTTATAAAAACTCTATTTAGTATTAATGTTTTGTTGTCAGATACGAGTACGCTCAGAGTATCTTGGACAAGATCCTGGACTCTGCGGACCGGCCGCTGGATGGCGAGGGCTGGTGGCAACGCTCCGAAGAGCCCTGGCAGACGCTCGCCTGCTGCATGGAGATCGCCAAAGCTGTCAGATCTCCTAAGTTATCTATGAGATGACGAATCGATTTCCCATTTAATCATGAATTCCCTTACTGAACTATGACCGTGCCGAGTCAATAGAGTGGAGGGCACGAGTCGTAGATTTCCGTTACAACGTTTATCAGTAATACGTAATCAATAATACCTATTACATTAAACCCTTCGTAACCTGACCGAGAAGCCCCGGCGCTGTCACGCAACATACAGACTAACTTGTTACAAATATGTCGGACGCACATTCATATTGTTAATTCACATACAATTCAATTTGTGGTACGGTCTGTTCAAACGGTAATTCCAAACCAGTGCGAAACGAGTGTATTTATTCTTCAGAGCAACGCTTCCTCTGGTGTTGGACGTCGACAACCACCTCGGTGATTCCGTCGTTCGTTTGTCCCCTTTAACTATGAAATAAAACACAATCCAACTTTATTTATTCGTTTACTATACTCACTATTGGATCCTTCACAAAAAAAATATTCCAATATAAAGAAATGACAAATTATAACAAACCTTAACTATATAAATAAATCACAGACTTATCAAAAACAGGCATAAGTACAATCGATACCGTTCGTGGTGCTCCACCTCCAAAAATTGTCTTATCCGCAAACTCCGCCCGTTCTCACAAATTAACGAATGAAAAGCACTAACACCGAAATAATAGTAAAAAGCAATTGTTTGTATACCTGCTCTGGCTAATGACCGACTTTTTTCTCACAAGCATATTTAAAAACCGATACGTTTACGCAACTGTAGCTTTAAAATGGAACACCACGAACGGACGCGTTGGTACATCGTCAATTTAACCAACATCTTTCAAAATAAATACATTTGTATGTTTAATGTATATATCATTAAAGATTTTGAACATAATATAGTGTAATAAGTTTCTATATATGTTGACTTTTAAGTAACTTCAATTATGATCCGAAATCAATTTTGACAACTGACAATCGATTTATATTTTCCGGACCGCAACAGACAAGCAGCTCTTAAGATTTTCTATTGACCATTTAAAATAAATATTTAACGTAACACACATGATTACATCATCAGCTCACTAAGGGGCTCGGAGCCTACCCTATTATCAGGGGTGACTGGGCCATAGTCAACCACGCTGGCCCAGTGCGTGTTGGTTGACTTCACACATATCTTTGAATTTCTTCCCTGCAGCATCACGTTGTTTTCTATCACCGTAAAAGAGACGGATAATGTACATATGAAATTAGAAATCGAAAAACACATTGGTATATAGCGGGGATCGAACCTGGACAATGTCGAGTACGGACGCTCCGATCAAGTACTTAATAACTGCGCCACCGACGCTTTCATATTGTCAAATTCGCACAAGATATTATACAAATTATCATATACTAATGTACATATGTATTGATTGAATGATTAATTAATGTACATTCTGTGTTGACCCTCTTACCTGAGCGCGTGTAACGCGCCAAAACATGTGTGACTACATTTTAATACGTATGACGTTTGACCTTAATATATTAAACAAACTATATGCCTTTATTGTCAAAACAACAGTATACAATATATCTAGTATATATTCAAAACAAATTAGTTCACGTCTAATGGTATTCATGATAAAAAAAAAGATTTTGGATTTTATTCATGTCGCCAAGAGCGGGGAGTCGGAATAGATACAATGTTAATTTGGAACATTATCATACTTTTTACACGCGTCTTTATGTGTTCCGAGAGAATATAACCTTTACGTTTTCAATGAAAATAAAACAGCCTATAAATAAATACACGTGCCTGTGTTCATATTAGATATTTTAAGTTTAAATTAATTAAAAAAAAAACGACAAAAGTTCATCGTTTCCATTTTCAGTCAAAGCCTCGACAATCCATTTCTGAAGTTACGCAATTTTAATATTATTTAAAATACACTACGTAAGTTAAGTTTTCAAATGTAACTTGACCTTTTTTTAATTCAATGTTAAAATGTAATAAAAACCGTATAAACTTTAAAGAATATAAACAATTGAAGATTGAATTGTGCGTATTGTTGTTGAAATACAATTCGTTGTAATTGATTGTTTGGAAGCGGGACGTGCCGGCTGCCGCGAGAATACGGATATAAACAATGTTGCCAGTATTAAATAGTAAACAAATCACTGCTATATTATAATTAACTTGACTCCATTTCCTTTACTAATCTTGTAACTATAGATTGGATACCAAAATAACTAGTTATTCCAATGTACGGGTACAAACTTAAATTAAAATATAGGCTCATACTGTCGCACTCGGAGTCATGTAATGTTTATTGAGAGAAAGTCTGCTCTGAATTTGAAAAGAAATCCTCGCTAAACAAACGCTCAAGTTATCAAAATTCAACAACACATTCAAGTATAGGAAGTGTGAAAATCTCATAAGAAATATATTTCTATTCAGGCTAAAAGAGTGTCAAATAATTGTGTATTTGAACAACGTGACAATTTGAGTTGTTAAACGTTAAACATTTCGTTACACACTTTATTTTAGAAAGTAATCAAAAAACAAAACACTATAATGTAAAATTATATTACGTTAAAAGTAACTGTTGTTGTTTTGTTTTTTGACAACAATAAAACGCTTTTCATTTGTTTATTTATTTATTATTTTGTATTTGATCGTCACAACGATCTTTGGAGGAGGCCTACGCTCGGCAGTGGGCGACGAGCGGCTGATATGATGATATGATGATTAAAATGACATAGCATTATGATATTTGTTTACAATGTGAGTAAAAGCGAGTCATTCAATCGGACGGTTCGTTAACGAACAGCGGTTCAGAGAAACAATCGTATCTCAAATCCTCTTCCAAGGAATGACGAACATAAAGTCGATTCAGTGATTAAGGGATTTGCAAGATTAAAACATCCTGTAGCTAAAGTATTTGTACAGCTTGAGCACATCACAATACACGGCGATAGGAACGATTAAAACTCTGTCACACACAGATATAGAAACGATGAAACATAAACTTCTAATGTTAATTGGTGATATTTTATTCACATACTTTCTTACGAATATACGAAAGTTAAGATGGTTGTTTGTTAGAAGGTATCTCCAGAACGCCTTATAAGTTCCTAAAGAAATTTAGCTTAGATATGTCACATAGCTTAGAAGACCACACACTAATTAAGTTTTGTATTATTCAGCTCCAAAGAAGCTGTTGGCGGCAGTGACTTTTAAAATATGAAGGGGTTGCAATCTAACTGCCGTTTGGGTACATTTTTCATTCTAAATAAATTGACACTTTAGCCACTAAATTGTGGTCTAGAAAGATTTCTCAACGAATTTAATTTTGTCCTTAGCTGAGCTTTAGTTTTGATATATTTGAGAGTGGTAACATTGCCTTATTGAAGGATTACCGTTTACGTCCTGTTTGTGTGAACACGAGCCGAATTATTCATTGTGTATTAATCTCCCACAGCCACTAATTGCCTGGACCACTACAGTATTATACAATTAATTAATTCGAAGTAATTAACGTCATCTTGTACTGTTTGTTTCTTAAAATAGCTAACTTTCGGGCTACTGGCTTGCTGGCATTATCCATTTGATCTAATTCTGTTTTTAAAAAGTTTCAATTCTATTTTCAAATTAAAACAAATCAAACTAAATAAAGTTTATAATAAAATTTGAATATTTAAAGTAAGTTAATTAAATAGAGAGTTAATTGATCTTTACAGACAATTTGAACTGTCATTTTATTGCATCATAAAATATCGTTTAAATTCATTTAGATGATGTCAACGCATTCTTTATAATAAATAAATATGTTAGTACTAAAATTCAATAAAAGATTCTCGTAATAAGAAAAAAATCTGAGAATTTTTTTCACAAATCACAATCGTACGTAAATAAAGCTTTTGCGTGAATTAAAAGTGACGAAGTCGGCGATAATCCAGTAGTTATTAATAAATCCCGCGACGACACCGAAACACTGGGCATAAAGTGAAACACGTCAAAACTCAGACAGAAATACAAAACACCGTGGCAGACAGACGGCCCGGCAGACTGCAAGTATTTATAGATACATTTTTGTCCATCCTGTGGCAACGTATGAAATATGAACGTAGTGTTCCACTGCTGTAACTCTTGTACTTATCCACAAAACAGACTATCATATATTTTTAATATGAATAGAAGAGCGTTGATTACGCAGTTGTTAGGAGCTTGGGCGGACCGGACGATCCCCGTCATGTAACAAAGTGTATTTCGATTTTTGTATTTCATATGTACATTACCCGACGTTCTTACGATGAAGGAAAACATTGTGATGAACATATTTAGTTGAAATTCAAAGGTATGTGTGAAATCAACTCGCCCTGAGCCAGCATGGTTGACTATAGCCTAGTCACCTCTCGTAGGGTAACCTCCGAGCTCCTGAGTGTGGACGTGCAGTGACCTGATGAGGATGATTAATAGAGATGTCGCGTCAGTGTAACTCCACGGTTAGGCTACAGTTTTCTCGCCTTAGCGCATTGATGGATTTTTCATTTGTACAGTTTTGTTAACTACGAAATTTATAGCTCTTTCGTGTAATTTATTGTGTTGGCGAGATATAAATCACTGCGAGATGTCTTTATTCGTGTAACGCCTGTATGTTCGTGGTGTATCATTGAAAGAAAACTTTTAGATTTCAATTTAAATTGGTTCGCAGAAAGTACACATATAAATTACATTTGCATTTCGAGATTTCGCATCTGTACACATTTTAATTTTCATTTATTTTTTTTACCGTCTTGTTATTTTTTAGACAGTTCGAAGGCAACATTTTATTTTTTCTTTTTTATTTATTTGAAGCGAAAACAACAAGTGAAATCGTTTTTTGAAATAGAAAAAAAATAAAACGATTTGAAATTTTCTGTCCATAAATTTCTATAACGCACAAGTTCATTTTGAATATACAAAGCTTTTGCACGTTCACTTTTATATTTGAAAGTGAACAACATAAGAAAACACACTTAAAGCTCGTAACACACATCAAGTTTTATATCAACACTCGGACTCCTTAGTTCAATCCGTTACAAATAAAGGTGTGTAGCTGTATTTACATGTTCTGGCGATCGTCACTTGTTTCATCTCAGTCAGCGTCAATCAACTCATTAACAAACCACAACAAAGACAATGTTAAATATAATGCTATTCACAAAACGGTGCCAATTATTTACATAAATTACGGGTAACTTTGGGATTTCGCGCTTTGATTTTACTCCGGTCGTTTTCTTTCAAAGAAACTGATGCGTGAAAAAAGAAAATACGAATTGTTTTTTTGTTGACGTTTTTTGTATCTTAATATGCAACGCTTTGTCATTTGAATTTATTTTAACTACACAAATCATATTTACATATATTCTTTGTTTCGTTACGTTTTATTTGACAAAAATAAATGAACAAAAACAATTAGTTCGCTATCATTAAAAGCCATTTGGGATTCGAATCTTGACCAATTAGGTCGTAAATCAAGAGCCATTAGAGTGCACGGGTTTTATAAAACCATGAAGAAAGTTCTCAGCTCTATCTTGAGTTATGCTCACGACTTCGCGACAACGGGCTGGCTACAATAACATAATGTAAAATGCACACCTTAGTGCTAGTTTCTCGGCGTTCCGCAGACTCATTTATTTCGATTAGTATGGTAGGGATAAATGTATGGAAATGTATGATCTAGATAATAGTGAATTGATGTTAAAAAAACTGTATAAACAAATTACATGTTAGTAGAAAGAAGGTTTTTTTTTTTAATACTAGCAGATTTTTGTTAATTTACTAATATTTCTTTTACTACTTCAACTAAGTTCCAGGCTTGTGTTAGGATATGGTTTATGAAAATAGTCAAATGGCAGGATTCGAACTGTCGACTATGATATAAAAATCCGTTTAACCATTAAAAATCTAAAACAATTTCAAGAGACCATTTTCTTCTTGTAACGATTCTTTTATGAAATCTACACAAAATACTACTCCTATAATTTGAACCTACCCCCTTAAGTTTCGCAGACCGTACAATTAAGCGTTGGGCTATAAATGTCTCCACTTTCAATGCCAACTTAGTGAAGAGATTTATTTGTGGAACGCCAACATGTACATATGAAATTTGGGTTCAAATATTACTGTCTCATCCTGTATATTCCAGCGCTGTAAACAAATATAGTTTGTAATAATAGCTTCACCTTTCATCGACTTGTCACGATATCAAATACAACATTCAAACTGACGCCATAGAACCTCCTTGGTATTCGCTGGCATCATTTCAAACGACCACTTCCTGACAAGATGTGCACGTTTTTGAACGTAACGTTGATATCAGAGGCGTTGCGGGTCAACCAGTGAATCAATCTTAATACAATTATCTAAAATTAACGATCAAACGTAGTACAAAACTAAGGAAATATTTTTACGCATCGATATTTATTTACAAGAATATTATAAGAAGAAAATATTAGTACGTTTGTAATAAACACCAAAATAATTGGTTCGATTTGGAAATTTTTTCACTATTGTATTTAGTGTTACACAGTTATGTAGGCTAATCTCTAAATTCATGTAGGTTCGGAGCCCCTCAGTGAGAACACATACGAGCTGACAACGAGACTGTACAAGTGTTATTGTTTAAAATAGAAATTTCTTTGTTTTTGTTTTGGTTTCCGTTACATCAATGTGTTTGCTAAACGAGCTTTTAACTCTTTCTACTATAAAAAAAGATACCAGTGTTAATGTGTTCGTGTAATAGATTTACTGGTTGTTATCGATATTTCGTATAATATTCTTCGGGTTCCTTAGAGAAGAGCTAAAAAACAAATATCACTAAACATTTATGTCGTGCTTTACGGCCCATGTTATTACACTCTTGGGTAACTTTAAGATTAAAATGGCGTTATGGGGTAATTTAAACAATTTAAATCCGAAGATAAATAGGTATTATAAGGCTATAAGCATCTCCCGTGACTTATATTAGTGTGTTTAAATAAAACTGCCATACACGTTACGAGAGACGTTGGATATAATAAACGGTGCTTGTTTAATGCAATGTTTGTACAAGGACAAGAGATTACATTTTAAACTATATCGTACTATATAATTTATGTAACATAAATTAACGAACAAGCGTGATATTGTTATTCTAAAAAGCCGTGTCAAAGGTAACCTCATCCACCATTCATTGAAGAGCACAGCCTCAATAACTTTCAAGAATGTAGAATATACTAGTGTTGCTAAATGGCTAATACTAGCGAAACAAAGAAAAAAACAAATTGATTTAGCTAATTGCATAAATGCGAAAATTTTCATGGATGATTGTTATTACGTATTTTCAGTATTTGCAGATAGTTAACATTTCATCATCATCATCATCAGCCCTTGTCTGCCCACTGTTGGACATAGGCCTTTCCCAATGCCTTCCACTGTATACGTATGTATTAGTTAACATTTAATAAAAAATCATTACTGTATTAATATAAAAACTGCGTTCATTTGTTTTTAAATATATTTAGACTTCATAAACACGTCCTCGATTTTTGTTAGCCTGATATAAAAAAAACCTTCTTCTTAGTAGGAGTTAAAAAATTAAAAAACTGTCATGTCATTTAATAATTATGAAATTTATATAACAAACAAAAGAGTAACCAAACTAAGCGGTTCCATTAAAGCTAACGAGTTTCTAACTAAACTAGCTTCTACACTGCAAATATGAAAACCATGTTAAACAACAAACTATATCGTGTTTTCAAGTCAAGTTTTATAATGTTAGTAAATGAATTAATATTTTTCTTATAAAGAAGGGACGACAGGAAGTCGTTGAATGGAGAAAGCGAAGGTTCGCATACTGCGGATGGCGTTCGGAAAGGCCTATATCTCAGGGCTGATGATGATGGAACTCAGAACATTTGGTGTAAAAAAAATTGCTGGAAACTGTTATCGTGAAGTTTTGATATACCTTTTATTAGAGCTTTTTGTATCTTTTAACTTCATTTGGTCACACGGTATTCTTTTGTTTCCGTTCTAAAACAATCAAAGTAACAACAGTATTGCAACTCAGAAGTCAGACTTTGCAACCATAAAGAATCAGTCACAAAATTCAAAGTCTGCGACAATAAAAATTGATTGTTTCAAGTTAGTCACGAACGCTGTACCTTTAACAAGCGTAACTCAAAATAAAATAATAAGCCGAAATACAAACCGACGAAACAAATGAATGTTTACAAAACAAACTTATCTGGAACTTTTGAATAATTGTACAATTTTAGTTCATTTAAACACTCAAAGATTTATAGAGCTGTATGTTCATAAAACAATGACCTCTTGTGGTGGGCGTGCGCAAATTTATGGTCATTCCGCAATATGGAATTATTGAACGGCACAGTGTTACGGGTGTCGGAATTTAAAATAAAAACACAGTTTTTTCATATGAGTAAGGTTTAATGCCTTCAATAGAGTACTGAACTCTTTGGAATTCGTTCTCACAGATTTTATTTACTCTTTGGTTTCGATTTATTATATTGAACAATAGGAAATTCGTATAGTATTTTAATACTACACGAATCTATAATATATGATATAATGTTGAGTTATTATAGGGCAAAATTAAATAGAAGATATTCCTTCATAGAATTATTCCATGTGTATAAAACGCATTACCTTTATTGAATAACAAAAGACAAGATTTAACTTTCGTACGTATTTTAACATAGATTTTAATAACACTGCCTTATGCAATACCTTCGTATACTGTGGAAGGTATTAGGAAAGACCAATGTACAGTGGACTGACAGGGGCTGATGATGATGATGATACAATACCTTAGTGATATAAATGTGAGTTTAGATGAATGTTCATTAGCAGTTAGCAAGAACTTAAACAATTCTTAGTTAATTTGGCACAGAGTTAACAAACTACTTTGTTTTATGACGCCGGAAGACAAAGCTTACCTATCACTAGTATTTGTCAAAACATAAAAAAGATTTTTTGTTTTTAATTTTAAAGGCTTTATTCGAAAAAGTAATAATACAAAATGTAAAAAGTATAGAGTAATAAGATAAAAAAAGTATAGAGTACAACAATGTTATTCTGATAAAACAAAAAGGCATCAGAATAAGGAACCCTATAGTTCAGTGCTACGTGTTTGCTCAATGACTCATGGGTTCGGTAAAGCAGCGATATAGACATTTCATATGAGGTAAAGTAAGCCGATAAGTAAAAAGTACCAATCGAATTGATAACCTCTTTACAGTCGGTTAAAAAAAGTTAAACTTAAAAAAAAATCTTGTTTTTTCCCCCCATGACGATTAAACTAGCGCTTGACCACGACTCGATCGTTATTTGTTATCTTAATTTAAAATTCTCCCATTCACCTTTAATACATTTTAGTTGGCAAATAGTTTTTAGCTTTTATATACATGTTAAGAACTATAACGAAGTTACTTGAGAATTGCTCACTTGTTTTCTTCTTTGTAAGTTCGCAACTTAAGCGTTTTTTTTTGTATAAATGGTGTTACAAGTTAAAACTTTGATAATAAATGTCGTCTAAATACATGTGTTTTTTTTTACTTTGATAAGTTTTGGTAATATTATTTTGAAAATTTTAAAAATATTATGGTTTATTAGGGAAAATATTTTACAATTTAGGACTCTAAAATTTACGTTTGACTCTCGAAAAACATTAAAAATAGCTAATGTACAAATGTGTGAGACTTGTAAGAAGTTTGAAAAAATCTTTAAATCAACTTTTAATACGATAATTTACTGCCAGGGAACGTTAATGCAGGGGAAATACACTTATTTCTGTACGACCCCACCTCTGTCTATTCAAGGTGTAGAATTAATAAGCTTAGAGAACTAAATAGTCCAATAACAAGAGGTTTTAAACAATACGACATAGGATCCTTTAAGAAGCGAGCGCACCTCTGTCTTAAAGGCTGGTGTATCTGTGGTTCGTCTAGTTTTGCAAGAGTCCATGGGCGTCGATGATCACTAACATGATCCCGTTCGCCTCCTTCTCGTATAAAAAATATTTAATCGATTCCATTTTTGATAGAGTTATACCTTCATAGTAATGTAGAACTGAATTAAAAGTAATGTTTAAAATTACGTTTTTTAAGCCTTTCTTTTAAAGTACGCGCTCTATATTTAGATCTGCAGTGTCGAAGGTTCAAGTCGCCATGATGGTCGCCAACCTTCGCTAAGAAGATGGCACCCGAAGAAGAAGAAGACACAGTCGGTACCGCAATCAGATCTCGTAACGTCTGTACTAAACCTTACGTTTATATCACGGCGTCTTACATTAATCGAATTGATCTGATTTACGGTTATATTGCACCCCTTTTCCTGTACACGAGGTCAAATGTAACATAACGCGAAATTAGATAAAACAAACTTTATTAAATTAGTGTCGAAAGGTCAAAATGCTTTGTAACGTCGTTCATTTATGATCGCACAATCAGGAAGGAAATGTTGTATGTAAAGAAAATTAAGACATTGAAGATTTACTCTTATGCCAACTGAAATTGAGTTGAATTTCGTTTGTTGTATAGTCAAGTGCACACAAATTGAAAAGGAAGAACCAATTACTGTCAATTCAGTTGAATTAGACAAACAGTGGGATTTTCGGGAGCCGCAGGAGACGACCAGTTCTATTAGATAGTGACCGGTGCTCACTAAATTCTATTTATAAAATGACGTAACATACTTTATCAAGAAACAAAAAATATAGACCAGTTTAACATCCATATGTTGTCATCAAACGAAACAAAATCATTTTTTCTCCTTTCACTGGTGTACAAACTAGGTTACCCTGTGTTATAGATCACCAGACCCTCGCCATACGGGCTATAGATAGATGAATACTAAATAAATACTAACAATTTAATCCAAGGAGATAGACAAGTTAAAAAAATAAAACCATCTATGCCATTTATTGTCATATTTAGAAATATAAAAGTGCGGTAGTGATTGCGAAATTGACAATCAAAATTGCGTGGTATGGACATATACGAATGGTGATCACGTAATTATGAAGATAATGAGATTGTATATGGATGGCTACAAAGGTAGAAGAAGATCGAAGGTGTTAATTGATTGTATGAAAGATGGTATGCTACAAAGTGGACGTGGTTCAGATATGATGGCTAATAGAGATGTATGTCAGTGCACACTGTGCTGACACTCAGCAAAGTAAAATGCATTGTTGACGAAGACCGAAGTCATTGATAGAATACTATTGTATTGGTAAAAAAATAAAATATATTATTACCCGTGTAAATCTTATGAATGCTGATTTCTTAATGAACGTGTAATAAAAAAAATGCATGACAATAAACACGTTATTCCTGATTTATAAACGTTACAAGTTATATTAATAACATGACCTACTTATCCATAAATATGTGTAAATCTTAATACAATTAAATTCTTTGCAGCAGGTTTAATTTCAACATTAATATTTTATAAAGATTTTTTACAATAAATTAAATGCTTCATACTAGTTTGACGTCTAAACGAGAGTCGATTTTCGTAATGTCATTTTGTATTGTAAATAACACTGAGAGATTTTATCTCAAAAAAAACCCTTCGAAGGCCTTACCGCCGTTATTTGTACTCCGGTATCCATAGATTATCTGTAGGTTACATATTTATGATTATATACCTTTTTATTGTCAATTCATATGCAACTTTGTATTGTGTACGAAAAATGTAATAGGTTCATCATCATTAAAGGTAAGGTACTGAGAGGCTCGGAGTCTATCCTACTATTAGGGGTGACTAGGCCATAGTCAACCACGCTGGCCCATTGCGTGTTGATTTCACACATATCTTTGAATTTCTTCGCCGATATGTGTAGATAGCATCGCGATGTTTTTTTTCACCGTAAGAACGTCAAATAATATACATATGAAATTCGAAAATGGAAAAACATATTGGTACATCGCGGGGATCGAACCTGGAGAATGTCGAGTACGGTCCGGTCCGGACAAGCGCTTAACAACTGCGCCACCGACACTCTGTTATAGGCTATATATGAGTTTCAAAAGTAACAGATGTGTAATACGACTGTAATACGTTAGTTTCAAATAGTCTCTTCACAAAAGGACTCTTAAAAACTCGTGCATTGCCAACTTTAGAATGCATCTTTATAAAGCTTTATTTTATATTCTGTAAGGTTCATTTTGCATTGTGTTAAGTGATTTTAATGTTGTAGGCCTAAGTGACATATCGGTAAGTAGAGAGAAGTTAAGAGCCTTTATTGAAGCTTGAATTGCTTTTGAAATTATATAATTAGTGGTGGGAGTTGCGTTTTAGATTCATCTTTTGCGTGTTTGTTTATCGTTGGAAGCGGAAGGAGGACCGCATACTGTGGAAGGCATTGGGAAAGGCCTATGTCCAACAGTGGGCGGTCAAGGTCTGATGATGATGTTTATTTATAAGTAGTCATAAGTTATATGTCGTAGATATCCTGAAAGTTAAGTATAGATTTTTTTAATACAGAAATCGTTTAACCGTTTTATGTTTCATTAGGACTGGGTTTGTTAAAATCGTTTGAGAATCTTTTCGAGTTTCGATTGTTTTTGTCATTGTTCTCGGTCTAGATGTTTTTTTTTTATTCTTGAGGTCGAATACAAATTTTATTGATTCATTCTGATGTTTAACAATTGAAATTTATTTAAATGTTCAAATATGTTTATTGCTATATAAACGATGACCTATTTTTTCTTGATAGGAGTTCGATAATATGAAGTTCGGTTTATTTTATTTGATAAATTTAGAGTATACTTATACAATGATTACCTGCACAAAACAAGGAGCACCTTCCCAATTCCGGTCAAATAAACAATTTGTATGGACATAATATTCTTTGTGGGATCATTCACAAAAACTCGAGTAAAGTATCCGATGTCATTTTCTTGTGCCGTTTTTGTTACAGTGTTGGAGACTTCCGTTTGATACAAATTTATAATAATTTGGAATATGGAAACGTTGGTTGAAGGTTACTGAGTCGAAGTTTTGTCTGCATGATTGTTTTTTAAGGAATTTTAGATCTCATAAACTTTAGTTTATTCGTTTGGTCTATTAGGTAACTAAGAGAAATATATAGTAACGTATGTTTAAAAATTCAATGATATCCCTTGCATATTAATGGTATTGTTATTAACTAATTTAATAATTTGACTCTATGCGCAGATATCAGCGTGGTAGCATCTATCAGAGAATTTGGTTTAGGCCTATAAAATATTACACTATTCTAGACAACTATAGTCCTATAAGGATTTCAATACATCTGACATTTAATATCGACAGATTGCACTTTAGTTTTCTATTAATCCACCGGGTCGAATATGATCAACGCACTATATGGTGATAAATAAAAAAAATATATAATCAAAGATGGTGTATGTGATGTGATTGTTTATCGCTATATTTTGTTTATTTACTCTTTGTAATAGATCTTTCCCGTCATATTGCAGCATATTGTAGCAATGTTGACAGAATGGAAGTCGGCAGCGAGCACAGGTAGCGGTGGACTGTCGCGAACAAAAGCAATAGGGCCGATGTGCACTCGAGCACCATATACCCATTGTGCGACTCATAATATGGTTTTGTAGCGAAAAATCAGCGGGTTGCGAGCGCGGCCGCTTCTGTACTGTACTGTCGCACAGGAAAGTACTAATAAAACTACACTATAGTTCTAAATAACTGAACTTTATGTGTGATGAAGTGCTAGGCGATGAATTTGATGTGTCCAAATGCTTTAGTAAAGTGGACTTTGGATTAGATCGTAAGTAACTGAACAGCGGGACTGTACAGTTTTCATTTCGTCAACTTGTCTACACAAGTAATGTTTATCTGAGCAGTACAACTGTTCAGTTAATACTGAAGGTGAACCGGCTTAAGAAACAAACGAGTAAACCGTGAATTTCTGTCGCGGGAACATTTATACCAAGACATGATACACCTCGTTTGTTGTCATTAAAACATGAGTGGGTAGATTTCGGTACCGGATGGTCAAGATAGAAATAGGAACAGCAAAGAACTATCACCTATTCGAAGCCTCTAATATATTAGGGGTAACCAGATCATGTCACAAAAACTAGAGTTTAAACTATTAGATTTATTGTTTAGATTGTACGTGAGTGTACCGTGGCTGCGTATAGACAGTTTTATGAACAGATTATGACGGGTGTCGACGGAATATAAATAAAATCGTCGACGGCAGCCATTGTTGTGCTCTGGATGAACGGTTTGGGGCTTAAACCCTTTGTGTGTGTCCATTATAAGCCACGATTATCTACAATGAACATTATCATACTCTTTTTACTAACAATTTCATAGTTTATCTATATACAAGGTTAACGCGGTATGGACGTGTCCAGATGTATGTGAAGATGAGATTGAATGACGGTGACTATGAAGGCAGAGGAAGACCGAAAGTGTGGTTTGTGTTAAAGATAGGAGTAAGAAGGGTAAGTTCAGATACGAGTTGACAGAGGTGTATGAAAGAGTATTTACTATACCGACCCGAGAAAAGGGCAGGCTGATGTTGACTAACAATTTCTTAGTCTACATTGTTATGACGCCGATAATTCTTCAATGATAAGATATTTCAAATATCATACGAAACATTTTTGTTTTAATTTTAAACGTCTTACTTTAATATGACATTTTTTTTTAATTATCCCATATTTATTTGACCTAATAGAGATTAAAGTCTAGGTTTCGTAAAGGCGCGGGTACTAGATAGGTGGATAATTTTATGGAAGTCAAGACACACTTCTGGTTCATGCGTCTCTTTACTTGGTCTTTTCATATTTGACAAAATTAAAGTTATTGACATGTCTTTCAGAGACTGGACGTATTAATGATACAAAATCATCAAAAATACATAAGTCTAGTGTCATTTACAGTTTGAATACTTTACAAAGCGAAATTATTATGTTTATTGTTTAATTTAATTACCGTTGAATATTATAGTTTGTTAAGTTAATGAATAAATAATGCGAGACATATTGCAACACATAAAAACATGGCGTATTAACAAACGCAACCGGAATCACGCGTCGCCGCCAAAAACAAACTAAATCCAATTCAATTCTGAAGGAACAGGCGTAAATCCTATTGTTTTATTGTACTCGACACCTTCTGAATTTTATTTAATATTAAATATGAATAAAAAATGACCTTAGATTGGTTCGTTCGTATTGTTACTGCGGTATATCTTTTTCATAAAATTACCAACACTTTATTCACGTCAGGTAAAACAAATAACGGTCGCCAGTGATAGCTTTGGTTTCCTTTTATATAAAAATAGATGGCAGTACTGAGGCAGATTAGAAGAATTTTATTTGAGCTAATATTCTTGTATTGTTGAAGTGGCTTCCTCCAAAGACCGCTAGAGAACCTATTTGAAGAAATTATAGTTATTTTTCATTCATTATATATACTTCAATAATGTTATTTAAAGCTTAAACATTATTAACCTTTGTTATGTAGGATCTCAGCAACCACAGCATATATTTAAATAATTCTATTTGTAGAGACAAGCCTCACAATTACGACAAGTTTTAGGCTATGTATTATCACTCTGAAGGCCACGGACAGGTCGACGCAGCGTTGGTAGGCCTCTCACACGATGTACCGACTTGGTCAAAGTTGCGGGAGTGCACTGGATGCGAGCACAGGACCGGTCATCGTGGCAATCAATGGGAGAGGCCTACGTTCAGCAGTGGACTACATTAGGCTGATGATGATGATTATCACTCTATTAAACTTTGATGGTCACGTAATTGGAAAACAAAAATAAGAAATAGATAAAAATCGACTAGCCAGTAGTTTTTAAATTTAAGTTAAACGTCATTTGCGCCTCTTAGGAAAATGTGTAATTAAAAAAGTATTTTTTTTAATGGCCCGGGACTATTGTAGTAGGTGCAAGTGGAGTGTATCAGTATGGGTCCGTAGGCAGCAGTCCGCGAGTCGCGGTTCATTTCGTCAAGGCAGCGTCCGGGCGCGGCAAAAACAACATTTCTATATATACCAGAGAATCCATCAAAAGCAAATTAATACGGCAGCGGAAAGATTTTGCCTTTTTTATATTGAGATTTTTTTCGGGATCCGCGGGAAAACATTTGAACGCTTCCGAGATGATAGCTTTATATTAAGCATATTTTTTTAAGGAACTTGGAATATCTTCGAAATGATTCTACCGAGAAAATAAAGTAAATTTATAGAAAATCAATGAAAGAAGATTCTAAATTTAATTCGATAGAATATTCTTTCTTTTTTCTTTTTTTCAATATATGGCCAGTAACAAAAGCGAATACTTAATTTAAAAGTTGTATCGTTTGTCTCTTAACGTCAATTAAACAAAGCGTTCCAATTTTAAAATAAAGAAATGTAAATCTTATCGCGGTATCGTGTAAAGATCTCGACACGGCAGTGTAAAGATCACGCTTGCCGAAAAACTCCAACTGAGAAGAAATCGCGATTAAGCCGCGGCTACAATGAGAGACAGCGGGGCGCCGGCTTATCGGGACATACTGCTAATGCGCGCAGCGGGCGACGTGTGAACACTGCTTTAGTGTGTGGTGCAAGGCACGAATATGACAACAAATAATACATTATCTTACATTGGTGAAGACCTAAGCAGTGGGCAGATAAAGGCTCATGATGATGATGATAAACCTTACAAGTTCGTCAAACGTTTACAAGCTAAATGGTACCTTCATAATTAACAATACTTTCTTAATAATTGCTTCTTTTGTTTAACAGACCTATTGTTTGCTTTATTAAGAAGAGTTAAAGAATAGTTCGACCAATAAACACTTTTATTAACAATATTGTGTCCGTTTTATGCAACAGTTAAGCAGTCAAACAAGTGCTTTTGTAAGCCCATAAGATTGGTATGTAATTATTATTTTTATAAAAGATGATAACAAACCAATACGACTTAGGATACTTCAAGAAGCGAGCGTACCTCACTCTCAAAGGCCGGCAACGCATCTGTCGTTCCTCTGGTATTGCAGGTGTCCATAGGCGTCGATGATCGCCCTTGTGACGCAACTCGTTTGTCCCCCTTCTCGTATAAAAAAAAAACAAACGAACTAATAAAACTATGACAACGACCCGCAGTCTTCTATAACAAACTACTGAGTTATGACCATGTGTATTAACCTTACTGATATCAGAAGCAAAAATATTTCTCATTAAAATTGTGTTTGTACTCTCTTCTTAATATATTAAAGCATATATTTATTGTAAAACGCTTTCTTGTCCGCTTATGCTTATGACTTAAACTATATAAAAAGGACGACCGTTGATCTTTTTGTGCACGCGGCCTTATAATGCGGTGGCACTAATGTTTTATTACGTCCCACTGCTAAAGGTGTTTACAGGCGCGACGTTTGTTATTACCAGATAATCCTGTCATATGTGAAGTGGCCCTTATGAAATGTATACGAACAACACGAATAAGTGACATTGAATATTTTGTTTGTTTAAAATAACATATGTAAATGGAAATAGTCGCTATAGTTAGGATTTTTATATGTAATTCGTGCAAATAAATTTCCAATAGAAGTCCTTTTAAAATAGGTGGAGCCATTTCGGAGATAACGCGAAATAAATGCGGACTTACGGACAGATAAAAAAAAAATAGAACAACACAAATGCATCATGTTCTGGAAATGTGACTTTTTTTATCGATATTCCATACTTTAATTGACTTAAGTTTACACGGTTTGTTGATGATATTTCATAAAAATAATATTTCACTTTAGTCCAGATCAAATTTATCTGGAAAGTTAAATTCCGGTCGGTCACTGGCACTATTAAAAAAATACTTCATGATACTGTATCAGGAAACATTATAAATACAATTGTATTGTTTCGTACTTATACAGAAGTGAAGCAGAGAAAAAAAAACCGATACAAAAGGTCGCTGTACATTTTTTCCATAGAGCTGACCACACCCCTACGTTCTGCAACAAAGATGGAAGGAAGAAGGGTGTTCTGTTACCCCATTGTGCTTCTATGTTATTGTGTAATATTACATCGTAGAATGGAATGCTGTGCTTACAGTGTTCTTTTTTTAAACTTATATTAGCTTGACCTACAGATGGCTCTGTTATCGCGATTAATTCTGTTCATATGACGTAGTAATTGAATCAAAGAAAATATTGCATTAATCTTTTACTCTAATACTTTCCTGTTTGCTTAGGTATCATCAAACTGCCCTTTTCCCTACATAGTGTGGGTACAGTATGTCCATCCATATATCTCGTATATTTGAACTCGCATCCTTTTAAAGCATATCTTTCACACAATCCACACATTCGGTCTTCCTCTACCTCTACAGCTATTTACATTCAATCTCAGCGCCATCTTGTTTATGTGCTTCCTGTTTGTTTTGTTTACAAAGGTTATATTCATATAATTGTGACTTGTCGAATTATAGTTACACGGTAGCCATTTTGAATATTGTCAATTGTTTAGATCATAATATATTATTTACGCAAGCATCGTTTTATTACGAGAGTCTATCAAATACGTTGGTTTTTGAAATAATATGAAATCTAGACACCGAATTTTTTTGTCAAAGTAGCCAAATACATTTAAACTAAATACAAAAAGTATTTATGCATGTAGTAATATGTACATGGTATTAGATACGAAACAAAAGCATAAACCGCTTCCAATTTGTCAGAATAAGCCATCGGGTGATACGACCGCGTTGGGCCGTTGGCATTCCGCGCGGCAAAAAGCCGGCCCTCTTCACCAGCACCGTCGCCGCACCGCAAGAAACAATTATTTTGACGCAAAAACATCTCGGCGATATATTGTCCACTTGCGGCACACACAAAGCATGCTTACTGCGCTGCCAACGTTCAAGGACCAGACTAGTGTTACTGTGTTGGTATCATATTAATATTGAACTGGTCCAGAACAATGTTCGTATGTTGGTAGTCATTGACTTTAGGTAAATTCAGATGAAACCGTTAATTGTACTGCATTTAAAGTTTTAAATGGTCATTTAAACAGCTCGTTAGTGAAGTTATCTTGTACTCAGTCTACCCTAAAATTCACCTCAGTGGCTGTTTAATAGAGGTAACTAGTAACTAATAACTTGGCTGTGACACGTTTGGAAATCCAACTAGTGCAAAACTAGGATGCAAAACGCCAGAGTATAAAATCGCAACCCAAGCTTTCCTACACCTACGACTCCTCAGGCCGATTGTGCTGTGCGCTGTATGACCGGACCTTTAAAACTAAGTTCGGATTTGCGAGTCACTTGATATACTACTCCCGGAGATAGCGACGTTCGTCATTGACGGACGCGTCACGGAAGACATCATCGTCAATAGAGAATAGGTCCATAGTTCCTTTTACTTCATTATAGGCATCAATTAATATTTCTTGTAATCATCATTGGGTTTAAACCTACCCTGTATTAGCGGTAACTAGATTGACATTACACATGTCTTTGAACTACTTCGTATATATTCGTAGTTTGCATCAAGATTTTCTTTCATCGTAATAACATCGGATAAACATACATATGATCTCGTAATCAACTTTTAAGTCAAATCAATACTTCCTCCAATCAAATCATTTTACTAATGGACTTCTTTAATTAGTCAATAGCAGTACATTACTTCTTTTAACCACCGCGGGGTTTCCTGATTAAAATATCTCGAGTAACAAATGAGCATACAAATCACAAGGTACTTAGTAAACGAACCCGATTGACGTCCCTGAAAGGAAATGAGATGCAGAGAAACATCGTCACGACATAAAAGGATATACACCGCAGTTTGTGGTCCCTTCAACGAATACCGCTAACCGCCTGTTTTCGTTGCCAAAAAATTTGTACAAAAACACATCAGTATATGTTTTATTTCAAAGGGAATTAGACGGACGCATACGAGTATATGTCCAGGTTCGATCCCCGCCATGTACTAATGTGTTTTTTCCATTTTCGAATTGCATATGTACATTATCCGACGCTCTTACGGTGAAGGAAAACATCGTGATACAACCTGCACATATCAGCGAAGAAATTCAAAGATATGTGTGAAGTCAACCAACATGCACTGGTACACAACCCCCTAATAATAGGGTAGGCTCCGAGCCCCTCGGTGGGGACGTATAGTGAGCTGAAGATGATGATACGAGTATATTAAAGTTCCGTCAAAACCCAGCCGTTAAGAACATTATTTATCTCTCAGTCGTAAGGCCAAAGGTCCGCTAGTATTATTTCAAAGTTGAAAACCAAAATGATTGCCTCACCTAAAAGGCTAGGCCGCTCCAAATTCCTTGGTCGCTCACACCGGTGGTTACTTACAGGACAATAAATTTTATATTCTGTGCTCGTGCCCTAAAATTACGTCTCAGTAGTGCGGCCCGGACCGCGGCCTCTTTATTGATGACCATCGTTGTATATGCTTGGCGATTTAACTGTCAAATGTTTTTAAAACAATGTTTTTTTTTTTAAAGAGTGGCGAACGATCGGCTGGACATCGATATCATCGACATCCAAGGAACACTAGATGAATAAGTACGAAATTAAATACAGTTAATAAGAGGCTAAGGCGATTTCAACCACAAAAATGTTTTTAATTTTAAATTCGTACCATAATTTTGTCAACAGATGTCACTTTTTATAAGTAGATGGCGGACATTGTCATTTCATATTTCCAACGGAAATATTATATTTTTTATGAAATTTGAATTAAGTATCAAATTAAATTTTATAATTTGATTGACTAATATATAGTTTTATATGTGTTTTTCCAAAAATAGTTTCGTTATTTATGGATATTAGTATGAATTGTGGGATGTACTTTTTTCGCTACAAAATCTAGTCTATCACGTGAAACAATCTTCTGATGTCTCCTATCTTACCATTAACTACTGTTTGTTTTTGTTAACTTCCAATCGTTGCTGTTTTTTTTTCTTGCTTCACTTTAATAATTGTGAGAGTTTATTTGAAGCTTGTTACCAAATCACATAAATAGGGCATATATAATTAGTTAGGATTCTGCTGGCGGGTAGCGGGTAAGCACGCTGTTGCTGCAAATTGCAGTAATTTAGCAATAACCGACACAGCAGGACTCTGCGTACCCCAGGCCCCGTACAGCGCGGCACGCTTTCTACATTAACTGTTTCAAACGGTATTTAATTAAAAAAAACAACAAATACATTATTAGCTACTGTTATTTCTAGACAATGAATGTTTGTTAAGGTAACAATTACGTCTAGTGTCGTGTCTCGTGTGTGTTTTGTTATCCACTTATATTTCCTATTCATTTCGTAAGAGTAGATTTTAGATTCTCTTTTGTTTTTCTAACATTAACACATTTATGTTAATTCACTAGTATTTCTCTTACCATAGCAATTAAGCTCTAGACTTGTGCTACACAGCAATAGTCGAATAGTGTGATTCAAACTCTGGATCAGGGCTTCGGAAATCGGTTCACTTAACTATTAGACTTTTGGCGCATCGGGATTAAAAGGTTATATACTACTTATGAAACGGCTTAAATCACGTGTAAATCGGTGTCAGTACCGATTAGTTTCGAGCCCATCGGGGGCTCTTCTTCAGGGTGAGTGGGATTGGTCACATATTTATGCCGCTAACAAAGCACCAACAAATTGATATGTTTATCTACAAAGGACAATAAATACATTGAGCCCG
>JAODUI010000007.1:1428861-1444230 GCA_027563995.1 Papilio gigon | reverse complement strand
ATCCAGTGCACTCCCGCAACCTTGACCAAGTCATCGGTCCATCGTGCGGGAGGCCTACCAACGCTACGTCGACCTGTTCGTGGCCGCCGTTCCATGGCTTTCAGGCCCCATCGATCGTCTGTTCTGCGGGCAATGTGGTCGGCCCAAAGCCACTACGGGGATATAGGACTTTAATTCAAGTCAACTCATGTCATATCTCCTTTGGCATTTTAATGTAGATTAGAAAATTCGACATCTCAACGAAAGTCCTTCGCCTCAAAAAAGTATTTAAAAGTAAATTAGCACTTTAACAATTCTTAAAGTTTACAATTCATCCAGTTTCAAGAAACTGGTTCTATAATATACATAGAAACAACCATTATTGTGAAACATTGCATTGTTTTTGTACAGACATATTTCGTAAGCATATTCGGTGTGTCAAGAGATAGACGCGCGGGATCTCTCCTGGCCACAGGCAACGTCCGACCTCGCACGTCCACCGCAAAGAGACTACGCGAAAATGTTCCTCTGAGAAATGAAATCAGAGGGAAGACTGTCTACTATTTCAAGGTGAGCATGTTTGCCCGATTCTCTTATGAAGAAGCGTATTAAAAATATGGTAGCTAATGTAAATTGATATTTTGTCAGGCAGGTGTGGGGGTGCGGGGCGGGATCTGGGCGGCGATCTCCTCTTGCGGCGGAGCTGTCGATATTGAAGTATCCGTCAAAGGAAAGCGGCTGTATATGGCTAAAAGCATAGGTATGCATCATCATCAACCGGGCCCCTATACCTACGGAGGGTCGGCATAGTATGTACTCAACGTAAATCTTTGTCAGCCGTCATATCTGAACTCACACACTTCTTACGCAAATCCCTTAATATAATAATTAACGTTTCTTGAACACGTAATAACACCCATCTTATTTTTAATCGTTTAGTCTGGATGTGACAGTGAATAAAACACCTACAATACATTTTCTATGGAATCTAATCTAGTGTATTTTAACAGAACCACATTCGAAGTTTTTCGTGGCCGCCCCGATGATGACGTCATCAATCCAAGAGACCAGCGACGAAGGTTCGGTGCAATTTGACTCCAGTTCGGAAGAGGCCAAGCTACGTTACGTCATCCGCGTCGTGCCCAGCAAATGGAACAGGGACGAAACTGTCAATGTTGAGGTAACACTACAGACAAAATTTAAAAAAAAGTTGATTCACCAAAAAGATTTTATTTGACCGTAAATTTTATTTTACGTCGAATTAGAAGCTAATGTCACAATTTTATTATAATTCAATTTATATTTCGATTTTAAAAAATGTTACCAGTGACATTTTATGCATATTCGGAAATTGTTTATCGAGAAAAGTTCTTACATGTTTTTTTTAATTAATTTAATAAAACTTTGTACACAAAAATACAGATTTTTGAAATAAGAATAGATAGTTAAACTATTAAAACTTTCGTGAGACATTTCACTATATAACTTATAAACCCATCGGGGGCTCGAAACTAGTCGGTACTGACACCGAGTTGCACGTGAGTTAAGCCGTTTTATAAGTTATATAAGAATAGATAGAGTCGAGTTGAACTCTAAAAGATTTCTCTTAACCATTCGACAACGAACGGCTGTCTGTTGGGTAAACTAAACACGCTTATGTTTTCACCTTCCTTAACGTTAAGACAGAAAACTAAACTACGTAATTATGTTGAAAAACACAACAAACAAATCATCTATCTATATTTTATATACGGGAAATGGGCTTTAAAATAATTCATAAGAATTTAACGTAAAAAAAAAAACTAATAACCGTAACGCAGCGGCCCGAACTATGACTTCGCTGTCGACAATAAAGATAATAGAAATATGAATTAAAATGTTTTTTTTTAGTTGGTAACATCGACCACCAGATGGGGTATCAGTTCACCCGAGCTCTTTGACGAAGGAGGTATAGTGAGAGAGTTACGGCCGCGTAGATCCTGCAAGTCAGTTGACATCGCGTTCTTACCAGCAATGCATAACGCTACCAGCGGAATTAGGTAAGCTGGTTCGTTATTCTTGCCATTGCAACAAATTAAAAAAAAAACTATGAATTGTAAAAGATAGACAAGGGTTTGCTCGTGATTCTGTCCACACGAATAAAAAAAACTCTAGTAATAAATGTAACATAGCTTTATAAAGGCAAAACAATTTGCATTTCATTCGTTAAATAAAGAAATACAATTCCTCTTTACAATGTTAGTAAAATATTCATAATAATATTATAAACTTTTTATAAATACGCAAGATGACTGTTGATGAAAAGTTGGTTGACATTCCTTCAATGAATTTTAACTATTTAAGGTAAATCTTTGAATTTTAGTGTGCTAAAATTTAACACTTTATCACCGTGAAGGAAGTTTTTAATTGAATCTAAATGTCTTATTGCTATTAATTATATGAATTTATCCTTGTAGATATTGCATCGTGGCTCGAGAGAGTCCAAGCAGAGATAACGTCTGTGTAAACACAAGGAAAACAAAAGCGCAATGCGTTAATCACATGCAAAGAACACCGTACGTATTCATGATTATAAAAAAATATTTCTTTATTCATATTATAACTTTTTTATTTTCTTCGGGTCATATTCATATGTCAAGTTTTTGACGACTTGTATGATGTACCATCCATTCTTATAACTCTAATAATTGGTAGTTTTAATGAAGATTTCATATTAAATTTGTTCAAAGACAGTTTGAAAATCGAAATAATTCGACTTCGAAGTTTCTCTACTGTATCGAATATCCGAAAGATGAACTTAACAAAGTTATCAACGTGGCTCCAAGTTAGAACTTAATCCAATAAACGTGCCGTGAGGTTCTTGCCGCGCCACCTAGACTTGCTAAATTCACTAAATAATTTCTAATTTCATTTTTTTCTTCAATTAACTTCATAACTATTTATTTAGTGTAAGATAATTTTTAATCTTGTATATCCACAAAGCATAATTCCCTATTTATAAAACAGCAGCGGAATGTAAATTAATTAATAATTAATTTGCGAGGTTAAAAAAGTATCAACCAATTTCAAACGAATGGAAGGTCGTATTGTTAATAATCTATTAGTAAAAATATATATATTTTTTTACAGCACACGAGTAATAACCAAGAAAGTGACAGGACTGAAGCCGGGAAGGAAATACGCTATACAAGTGACAGCTTCGTATAAAGGGTCATCCGTTCCTTACAATATTCTTTACGTGGACACCAACGCGTCGTGTAAAGAAGAATGAATTATCAGAAGCAATTATTGACAGATTAATCAGTATTATATTCTATGACAAGGTGTTGCCCGCAACTTAATCTAAGCTCCAGTGACGTTGCTCTCGCATACATAACATCATTTTCATTAAAAGTCTCATTAAAATCGGATTACACGGAACAAACGTGGACTTGCGGGTAGATGAGATTCAAAAATATAAAAAACAATGAATGTTTCAAATAATGGAAATATATGTACATCAACTCCATTTTATTTATTGTGATTTGTAAAGATTTTCAAATCAATTAAAATATGTCAAAATATTTTTTCTACGTCAATTAAAAATATTTACAAAATCGTATCATTTTAGTATAGGTCAAATGTATTGAATAATAATATTATGAAAAATAGACAAAGAAATAAGGAAGTCCTCTGTATAATTATTTTTGTGATCTTTTAAGTAGAAATAAGATTTTTTTGTAAATATTGTATAAAGTTACACTGTGTATTGGAATACAACACAAATAACCTTTTAAAATAGAATGTCCAACGCGTACCGCTTTCTGTGCTTTCTTTTTATATAATTGAAAATAGGTTTGTTGTATTGGATACGTCAAATTGTCATAGATTTTTGACTTTGGTTAGTGTTTGCCTAATTAAAATTGGTGTCCCCTGTTCCTGTAAAGGGTATAAAATTGATGTTTACAAATTGACGGTAACTATAGGATCTGTAGCAAATTAGATAGGCGACAATATTTTTTTAGGTAACCTATGGGTTGAGAAGAATTTAAGCCAATTTGATTAAAATTTTCTTGCTTGAATTATGAATTACGGCGATTTTCTAAATTTTGCAATATTAATAAAGGTTAGTTTTTTTTTTGTAATATATGCTGTATTCTAGGTTAAACATGTAATATTTCGAAACAATTTTGTTTGTTCTTCAAAAATAATATAAACATACCCATAGTGGCATTTAAATATTATAATTAAATTAACTGCATTCGTAAGTTCCTATTACTTTTACGGAGTGTAATTTTTAGAGAGTTATAATAAAGTATGAGTTTAAATTTAACTGTTTTTTATTTCAAATTTAAATATTACAAGATTAATATAACTTTAGCGCTGAACCCTTAAACCTCCATTTCTACCAAACATAAAGAATATCCACATTTGCTGCTTAAATTGTTCAGTGAAATGCTTGATGAAAGATTGTGCATGTTTTATGAATAAAAAGTGAATTTGTTTAAATATAAATATTTCAGGGAGTTGGTAACACAGCACAGTCTATGATAACTCTATGACTCACGTTGAAATGTCATTGTCAAAGTCACGAAGAAAGTCGTATAGTTGTGTAGTTATAAATAAATTAAAGTAATATATATATTTTTAAAACGGCACTGGCCTTGTTGTATATAAATATGGAAATGGGAGTTGAAAAACAATTTTTCGGACCCTTGACTTTACACCAGCAGGCTAAAGTTGCAACAATTTTCAAGACAGACGAATCAAAACAATGTACTTGCCTTTTATGCGATGAAAAATTTGTTATACCGCAAAACGAACAGCAGTTACTCACTCATCTATTCGTATCACACCGTTTAGTGATAGCAGATGTTAATCAAATAGCAGATTTGAGTGATTATCTTCTGTACTGGAGATTGCGATTAAGAGGTTAGTTGCACGATTAAAACACAAAAACAGTTTAAGTATATACGATCTTATTATTAAATTAATAATAGTTATAAACTGTATAAATAATAGTATTGTAGTTATAAACTGTATAAAGAATAGTACTGTAGTTTCTAATGAAGATTGATTGTTTTTTAAGAATTCCATAATAGTCTTAAAAACTACTTTTATTGGTTGGTTATTTGGTTGAAATAGTACCTATCATCATCAATGGAATCAAGTAATCAATATTCCGTGACAACCAGGCACTAGAATGTAGATATTACTAATGATTTGTATTATTAATGAAGGGAAGAGACGCAGCCTTCATTGAAGTTATTCTTTAAAATTCCATAACAATACTTGATAGTGTACAAAACATTTGCTAAAAGATTTAAAAAAAACTTATATATAAATTTGTAATTTGTGCAATAATTTGTAGAGTCTCATACTTGTACTTATTTATTTATAATAATAATGTAAAGCTTCCTGTAAGTTTATTTGATTTAATGAAACAATAATTTACAGATCATGAACTACCATACTTTTGCACCACAATGTTATTGGACAGTAAACCTGATGGAACTCAGTCAAAGAATGAAGAATATTATCTATTAAGTGATGTACATCCGGAAGACAAGGAATTACGCAGCAATTTACAGCAAAAACGATTAGAAAATCTTCTCGAAATACATGCATTTGAACGGGAGGACAACAACTATGAACGGGAATGTTTATTTTGTAGATATAAAACTGACACAACACGAGCCGGTTATTTGAATCATTTATTTGAAAAGCATAATTTCTATGTTGCTAAACCTGAAAATTTAATTTTCATAGATGATCTTATAGATTTAATAGCGTTAAAATTAAAGAAACTCCAATGTATATACTGCGAAGGTGTGTTCAAAGACAGAATGATACTTAAAGAACACATGAGAAAGAAAGGACATAAAAGAATAAATCCCGGTAACAAAGAATATGATAAATATTTTTTAGTAAATTATTTAGGTGATAAACCAAAAACGATGAAACAGGCTTGTAAAAAATACTCTCATAAAGTACAAAAAACTAAGCAATGGGCCAACGATGACTGCGATCAGGATTCCGAAGTCGACAGTGATCCCGACTGGTCACAATGGACCGAAGAGAATGGACCATTAATCACATGTCTACTCTGTGATCATGGGGAAACAGAATACCAAAATATACTTCAGCATATGGAACAAAAACATGATTTCTCATTTACAAAAGAAACTACAGGCTTACCCTTTTATCATAAAATTAAAATAGTTAATTTCATACGAAGGCAAGTGTATTTGAAGCAATGTTGGTCGTGTGATACTAAGTTTGATGATGCGAAGAATTTGGAAAAGCATTTAAAAGAGACAAAACACTGGCAATTGCCAGAAAAAACATGGGATCAGCCTGAATATTATTTTCCTACATATGAAGATGATTTGTTTCTATGTTTCATTAATGATAATGATGATAGCTGGTGGTCAAGTGATGATGAAGAGGATACAAACAATATGATGAGTGATGATATATCTAGAGAAATGGCATTATCCGTTTTAAAAGATTAAAACCACATAACCTCAAAACTCAATCTTAAAGTAGGCATGTGTTATGCTAGATTTTGTAAAACAGTAAATATTCGTGAAATAAACCATTAATCAATATAGGTTCCGTGCTGGCAACCTCAATATTTGCTAAAAATAAGTTCCCTTTTATTGATCCATTCAGTAACAACCATTACTTGTATGTTAATTTGTTTGTCAATATAACCTAAACAAATTTAATTAATTTTTTAATAAAAAAATAAAATATAACCTTATATTAGATGTTTTATTATCATTCTATCTACTTTTTGGAGTATATTAATTGATAATTAATTTTATCAGCAAAATGTCTATTACAGGAATATTGCTATTAAAAAATCGAAGGCGCGATAATTACGCATTTGAAACTAAATATTTGTTCGATTACCCTTTCGAAATACTTTGAATCTCCAGGTAGCTAACAATTTATTCTACTAAAGAACATTACTTATATAAACTTAACGAACGAATGAATTAAGAATTTGAAACGAGTAAATACAAATAACATTTTTTAATCAGATGTTTGTTTCTCGTATCCTACACAAAAATGTCAAACACCAAAAGACGGAAACGATCTTTATTGAAATTTGTAACAATAAAAAAGGAAACAAAGAATTTGTTATTGGATAATATCCCCAGGGAAAAGAATTTGTTTTTGTTACAATATCGGAATAACAGTATTTGTCACCAAATACTGTTCCGTAATATTGAATGCAAATACACACTGATAGGAATGTGTCCACGGCTTAGTTCTAAAATATAATAAAATAAATTTATTTTCCTTTCAGCCATTGTCTGCCTACTGATGGACATAGACCTTATTTTCCATCTCGACTGCTGTCATTTTAGTCGCACTTCTTTCGATTACAAACGTGATTTCAAATTTATAAAAAAAGATGTAAAGCCTTAACTAATTTAAATAATACCTCCACGAAGTATTTTAACTAGAGAAACCTGGCACGAAGATGTCGACTTCAAGAACTTCAGTACTAAAACTATCTCGGGCGTCGAGGACTTTAATGAAAACCTCTTAGAGATTGAAATACGAAAATATTTTAGAACGAATACCATTCAATTTCTGTGAATTTAAAATAAATTTTAATTAACCACCAAACAAAGCATTTACAAATATAAAACTGAATTACACAAGTAAGGCGAAAAAAGACTTCGGAGACCTTTGTTGGGTACCTTGACTGTTTATTTCGTTATCCGACGCCATTTTGTTCTTCTCAATTATTAGTACAAACATTTTCCTTGCGTTATGAATTTCTCGTTGGCTCTATTGGTTCGCCTCAAATTAATTTTACAACGGAGCAGATACAACATTTAGTAATATCTGAAATTCAATAGGACAATATTTAACTTTGATATTTAGGTAAGTTTCTATACAAACGTAGTGACATTTTATATATTACTAAGTATGTTTGGGCTAGACGTCCTAAAACGTTTTATTAGAATGTCAACGTTTTTTTTTAATTCTTTTTTATTAAGGCTGTCAGTATGTCTTACAGTTTTTTTTTATTTATTAAAACTAAACTAACGCTATACCAAGATTCCACCTGATGCCACGTGATGATGTTGTTGAAAAATGTTTCTATTAATGCATAGGAAAAGTTTTTTTTGGATTTTATCGCCACTTTTTATACTGTTTTTCGATAATGCGTCTCATTTCGTATTTACTATTAATTCAAATAGTCATTTTTAAGAGACTATACTACTTTTTTTTAATATTTTTTTTTGCAAATAGTAAAAAAAAGGCATAGGTAATTTATAATAAACATTTTCGACGAAGTACAACGTGTGTGTAGTCGCGGCATCACTACGGGAGAAGACTGATGGGCTCATTTCCTGTTGCCGCCCCGCCTCCCGTATCCTTGCAGACAGGCAAATAATATTTTCTACATTATTCACGGACATAAGCGCAAAATTATTCTCTACTAATATACAATTTCAATGACCTGTCATCAAATAAATTTTCACTCTTTTATTATCGGTTCCAAATCAAAATATAAACATTGTTAAACAATGAACTGTCACTATCCAACGCCGCGATTAGATAATAGTTTCGAAAAATATTTTTATCAAGACCACAACTATATAGGGTAGGCACAATAGATTATCGTATAGGTAGATAGATGAGCCTGTATTCTCTGACCTTATTTTTTTTACACAAAAATCAGACGTCACTCTCTTCTAAACGATGTCATCATTCACGTAATCCTCTGATACCTACCGATGTGTCCAATCGTATTGTTAAAGAGGTCAGATTTATTATTAAAAGTTTTAATAATACCCATTACGTCATTGAACGCCGCACATTTTAGTCAAATTACGTATACCATATTCAAGCTATTAAACTTGAATAAAATTCTCATGAATGAATTTCTTTTCATACGAAACTTTTTCATGACTTCCATTTATCATTTTAAGGGCAGCAATAAAGTCTATGTAGAGATATAGCTGGCGTACTGATGCCATTTGGTTTATCTCTTTTAAATTGTCTATGCTGTAAATAAAAAACAAATATTAATTGCATTCCTAACATAATCATTACTAACGTTTTCATTTTTTTTTAATTATAATGTGAACAGATTTTCGTTACTGTCAATCATAAACAGTCACAAAATTTGCAGTTACGAATTTCAAGAATTAATCTGTCCATTAAGAGGTTTAGAATCACGTGCAAATTGCGTTATTAAGAACTTTCTGTTAAAAAAATAAAATCATCATCATCACCCTCAGTCCTTGTCTTCCCACTGCTGAACACTGGTCATTCCCAACGCCTTCCTCAGTATGCGGTCCCCCGCTTTCCGCATCCAACGACAAAATATGCTTTTTTTTTATTATTTTTTTAAACATTAGAATATTTTTGGTACTTACCGAATATTTCTTTTACCACTCACACTAAATTCTATGGTTGTGCTAAGATATAGTTTACGACAGTAATCGAATGGCGGGTTTGAAACTCTCGACCACGTGATCGGAAATCCGCAACCTTGACCGTTAGACTGGGGCTTCTAACATTAAGCAAGAGAATTCTTCTTCAAATATTATTTTGCGTACAATTTATTTAACTTGTATTGATGTTTGTTACCGGGTAACACGATGGCTGGCCGGATTCGATTGGTATTTCGAACGTAAACAGATTATTGATTTGTATAGACGAGTTTCCGTGGAAATGAACCGTTCCCACGAGAACCAGATTTTTACATCTCCAACTTCGATATGAAATTACGATAGCATTTTTAATTTCACGCAACGATGTCACTGGCAACACATAGTATTACATTATCTAGATTAATTAGTTTATTTACTAGTTTTCTGTTACGTTTTTCGGGAAGATTAACGACTTGCTCATTAACATTGCTCTATTAGTGTTGATGGTGCGCAGCAATTTGTCATGTCACCCACGTTTGCTTAGGTGACTAGAACTAAATAATGTATCGCTAATTTATGAGCTGGAAAACGGTGTTTGTGTCTTATCTCCTAATTCTTGATTATCTACGTATGATTTAATTAAATAATTAATCTAAACTCCAATAGCCTAATGGTTAAAGACACGGATTTCCGATCACGTGGTCGAGATTTCGAATTCCGCTATTCTAGTATTGTAAACAATATCCTAGCACAAGATTAGAGTTTAGTTGGAGTGGTGAAAGAAATGTTAGTAAATTGACAAAAATTTGCTATTTAAAAAAAAACTAGACAATTCGTGTCATGATGTCATCGGATATAATTAGTGTTAACTTTTGTACGGTGCGGTGGTACATACTTAAATATGACGCACGAGCACTCTAAAAGCAATTATAAGCTTTCGACAAACAATTTTAATATAGTAATTAGTGTTGAAATGAATTTGTGAAAAATTTAATTAAACAATCAGCCATTGTTTGACGTTAGAACGTAGTACATAACTAAGGAGCTTTTTTAATTATTAAAAAAAACTTTGTCGACTTCTTAACCACATTAATTTTATCTGTGTCAAATTTTAAGTTTATCAATTTCCTTAATTGATTTACCTGCATATATACTTACTAATATAAAACGCAGATTTGTTAATTTTGCCAGGACCTTAGCAACCAGGGTACAAAATGAAATAATTCTTTTTGTAGAAACAAAGTGCTACGTTTCAGTCGGGTTTTAGACTATTTATTATCAATCAATTAAATTAAAGAGGTGATTGTATTAGGTAAACTGTGATGGGAGAACTTTGTGAGTGATGCCGCACGGAAACAACTGGGAAGACGATAATTTAGATGTTATATATAAAATTTATTTATAGGCAGATTGTAAACTAAATTAACGATAAAAAAAATAGGTAAAATAAATCGATGTTTCCTTAACTTCGTCTACCCGAGTTATTTACAACAGGATGTTCCCTTCGTAAGTTTATAAATAAAGACAGATCGCAACAGGATTTGCGTGTCCCGGTTTGATTTTGGTGAAATCAAGATTGATTATACTAACAACTTGATTTTAAATGAGCGGGAATCAATTGACTTTGCTACGTAAACGTATTTTTAAATTGTATTTTTATTTTATTATTAATATTATAAACAAGAACGTGATGAGATTGAATGTGAATGGCTGTAATAGTAGAGAAAGATCGAGGGTTTGGATGGATTGTGTGAAAGAGGATATGCGTAAGAAGTGTGTGAGTTCAGATATGACGGCTGACATAGACATACTAAAGTTCATACTATGCCGACCCACTGTAGGAAAAGGGGCAGGTTGGTGATTAGTTTTTTTTTCATCACATTTCATTATTAATGTGATTAATAAAACTAAGAGATATTACTTAAGTAAATTACACGATATATTATCAGATTAACTTAATTAGAAAGCTCGTTAAGATAAAGTTTACTTGAAATTTGTAAGACAATTTCATGAAAGTAGAAGGATTTCGTAAAATAGATCGTTTACAGTGATAAACATCTTTCTTCGCAATATTTTCAAACTTAGTTCTAGAGACTCTTCAATCATTTTTTTTTACATTAAACATCAAAAAAGCTTTGCGAAGTATTTTAAATTCACAATTATAAGACGTAATGTTTTAACAATAAATTATAAAATGCACAATTGAAATTATCATTGTCAAATAATATTCGAATTATATCAAAAATTTAATTTCATGTTCATTAATTCAAAATGAATTATTACTATGAAAATATGTTGAATTCAATTAAGATGTAGTACTGAAGTTGTTAAACTGCCTTAAAAAAAGGTGTGTTGACTTAACTAGTGATCGCTATTCGAACGTAATTTTCAATACTTCTTTTATTATAAAAAAAACTTGTGCATTTCTTTACAATAACTTTAACCGTGTCAAATTTGATGTTAAATCCTTTGTATAACCTTAATACAAAGTTTTCCTTCGCATAATAATATTTTAATAACATTAGAATGAAGATAAGTCTGTTCAAGTGTTAGTTTCTAAAGATTTAAGGCCATTAAGTAAATTAATTGATCTGACAACAGCTTGACTGAAGTGCTCCTTTGTACTTAAAGTTACACTCAATTAAACTTAAATGCAACTTTAATTACTTTGACTAAATCTTAAGATATTTTGAAGTGAAGTGAACTATCAACATTAATGTAAGGTGTCAGAAGACATGCAATTATTTTTAGGTGCTAAAATTCGCCAAAAGGCGACCACTGTATAATGTAATTTACAGTGATGCCTACCTTTAAACGACAGAAGACAGGACGCAAAGAAAAATAACATTTCTCTTTTCCATACATCTCCTCCTCTACCAATTCTTCTGGTATTCCCATACTTTCCTTATAAGAATAGGGTCACAAGAATAAAAGAGCAAAACATGTAGATTTTAGTTTATCTATACATAAAATTGAACAAAGTCTGAAAAAATTTGGCTCGTTTTTGCATTAAACACATAAAAGTTTACCTTATATTCTATAATAGAATGGACTTTGAACCCGATTGTTATTTCGGCCAAACAAAAATCTGATGGTTTAACGCTTTATCAAAGATATACGAATAAATATGTAATAAATCTTTGGAGCTACATTGTTGGGAGCTCTCGTTGAGACAATAAACGGCTATAAATAACGATAACAGTCTAGGACTTAGTGAATAACACGTCTGTTCTATCGGTCAGTAACTTGTAAAGGGCTGTACGTACGAAATAATTTTATACTGAGACGTATTTGAAGTATGATAAACTATTTGTATTTACAAATACATTATCATTCTTTTTACACATATTCATCATCGTCATCATCAGCCTAATGTAGTCAACTGCTGAAAGTAGGCCTCCTGCATCGATTGCCAAGATGACCGGTGCTGTGCTGCCCGCATCGAAGACACAGCCGCCACCCTGCCCAAATCATTGGTACAACGTGAGGGAGACCTACCCACGCTGCGTCGGCCGTAACCGCAATTCCAATACAGATAAATGCGAAAGTTAAGTGGATTGATTGTTTGCAGGTAACTCTAAAATGCATAAATAGATTACTGCCTAGCTTAGATTTACTAAGTTTTTTTTTATTTCGTCCTAAGAAGTCGCGAAAATGCTGTAAGAATGATAACAACACATCTAGCTTAGTATTTAACTAGAGAATAACAAAATTTGTATCCCAAATTAGTTCGCAGATTATAGATAATGCTAGTCTGTTGCTTGGCACACATGTTTGGTTCTAACATCGCACGTTGAAATTTCTGTTGGAATATAAACTGCATTTTATTCAGTTACGATATAAACGAGTTGTCTCCGTACGTCCGCGTGCTCTTGACAATATTCATGTATTCAGATTTTATCCGTTCGAATAAATCCAAATCCTTACAGTACATCGAGGAATCGATAACATCTCGTCCTTGACGATTTCATATTACAATTTTACGTCGTACTGTTCCGTATAGATATTTTATAAATACGATTCCCCTCACTTTAAATAACTGCATTTTTGCAAGAGAATTTTCATTCTCGTTTATTTATTAATTTGGCTTAAAAAATATAGTTCCATAATTGGTTTACAGGATTAACATTATAAATCAATTTAAAAATGACATCACGTAACTAAAATTACAGATAAACATAGATTGTGTACAGTATCTGTGTATAAACACTATATGAAAATAATTACAAAACTACAGTGCAGTTATAAATAAAACATATTAAAAGGTAAACTCTAAATTAAATAAATGAATTTAAAATAGTATTGTTTACTAATTTAATCATATTACTTTTGTCATAGATGACAAACCAGCTAGATCTGGTGACTACAATCCATAGACATTTAAAACAATGTAACGGTATAAGCCTTTTTTTTGTGTTTACGCTCGTTATTATTGTTGCGTATGTCCATGAGCGTTTATAACGATTTTCCCGCTGTTTGCCCGCTTCTCTTACAAACAGAAGAGAAACTAGAATGACGCAGCGACCCCAATAGGTCATTTACCTTGGACAATAAATGTTATCACTTTTTTATTGAATTAAGTAACCGAAAAAGCACATTTTCTTGAACTCTATATTGTCTCTTTCGTTGAGTTCAACTACCTTTCCCATCATCTCTTGAAATAACGGAAAAACAAGTGACGGTTAAGTCGGGGACACGAACGCGGGAAACTCATCGAATTCCATTGTTTTATTTAAGTTTTTCCCTTAGATGTTCCTATTTACCTCACTTTCTCGTACTAGAATATTCACGCACATGTATAGAAATTGTATGTAGTACGGCTTGTTGTTAAAACTATTTAAATTAAAATGCGTGTTTGAAAAGAAAACACATTTGAAAGAAAGTACATTGTACAAAACGGGGCGTGCAAAAAGACAAGTGACTATATGAAATGTGTTATTTTTCTTAATTGCGTTTTATTCTTTTTTCATTATATGGCGTGCTGTGAATGTATTAAGACTTCTTGGACCTATAGAAACTGGTTGAACAAAAATCTTTCCACATATTACTAATAAAACGCTATTCAATGTCTAATCTTCACACCCGAAGTCTTCCTATGTTTAGTTATTTATGAAGGAACATTAAGTATGCTTGCCAAGGCTCTAAGTCTTGCATGTCATGATCTTCATTAATCATGTTTGTAAATGAATATAATTAATCATTTAAAGCAAAGCTTTTAGTTATTCTTTGAATTGAAATAAACGAACAAAGTGATAACTTCATAATATAACTGTAAGAAACACATTGTGATGTCAGCTGTTCAAAGAATATTATGTACTACATGTGACCTATAGACAATACGACACATAAAACTGAGGTGAAATATAGCCGCAAGATGCCTTTAGTATAGCTAAACTTCTTCAATATCATTTACAATACAAAATTATATTTCTATCATCGACTCTGAATCGAGTCGTCTAACTTGTATGAAATCTGTACATGAAACATTAGAGATAACAATAGTCATCAACCCGTCCTTTTCCCTATGAAGCTTCGGCACCGTCTATACTACTCTTCCATACATGTCTCCGTCCTATCTAAACTCACATCCTTCATACGCATTTCCTCATTCACAATCCACACCTAGGAAGAGATACGACTGTATGTGTTATATGGGTGTTTTGCAGTAGCAAGTCCAAGGTTAATGAGTTCATGAACTCCAACAGACATGTGTACACTTATAACAAAACACAAGATTCATTTACTTATTAATTCATAACATTGTTAGCGCTGCCTAAGACGTCCTGTAGATATCCCATGACATTTCAATGTTTCGATTTATTTTGCTTGAGTTAGATTATAATTAATTTTAATTAGATAATTATTATACAGGTAATGTTTAAACATATAATTCTATGATACTTAACTATTTAAATATTAAAACTTTGGTGAGACATTTCACTATACTACTTATAAAACGCCTTAACTCACGTGTAAATCGGTGTCAGTACCGACTAGTTTCGAG
>JAODUI010000007.1:1393231-1413894 GCA_027563995.1 Papilio gigon | reverse complement strand
TGTTAAATTAAGTTAGCATATTTCATTAAGATCGGTGTAATAGTTGCGAAGTTTATCCTGGATTATATGACACAACCAACGCTGGAAACATATTTTGACATATACGAAACAGAATAAATTGACTACTTTATCATTCTAAATATTTTAACAAGCTTACATCATTACTAGTTAGTTGTTTTTTATTAAATAAAAGGGGGCAACCGACCTGGGGATAACGAAGTGGTAATCGACGCCTGGACAACCGTAATACAACAGGAACTACAGAGGCGTTGCCAACCTTTTTGATATAAAGCGAATCTTTCTTGTAAAAAGCGACTTCACTGTCCTTAATAGGTAAAAAAATTCTAATTGGAAATTGAAGTACGGTATAATAATAAAATCCGTTATATGGCTTTTACGATAGTTTCAATAGTGGCCGTTTAAAATACGTGTAACAAACAAAACACTAACTACACCAACTAAATGTCAACTGCACTAACTACTGCAGTTAACTATCAATGGATTTACTCGGGGAAATAAAGCTATTATAGGAAACCGCAATGCTGCTATTATTACATAACAAATACAATAAAAAAGTACATAATTAGAGTTCATGAATAATTTAATAGGTGTAAGAATTAAGCCCATAATTACCTATGCGTCATTTCAGACTGCCAGTATCACCGTGTGTTTTATTTCTTTTTTTGGACTAAAAGTTTATGTAAATTTGTCACAAAATTAAAAAAAAGCAATGTTGTGTCGTAATTTGTTGTATCTATCTAGCTAAGTCTTTTTCCAATTATTTGGACCACCCTTCGTTGGCCTAATTCTTCAGACTGCACATTTCTTAAAGATTTCCTCGAAAAAATTTCTTTCTTTCTTTCTTTCATATCCTCGTCAACCAAGTGGACGGCGGTCTTCGGCGAATATGTTTCGTCGTCGGCATTTCAATTTAATCATTTTATGATCGTCACAATTTTCTGTATGTGATATATTTTTAAATTGACATAAAGTTTACGCAGCATTTGCTTTAAGCAAATACTAAAACGTTTGAATGTAAATATTGTCGTTATTAGTAAATATTTGGAGAAATAGTACAGTTAAAAATATATGAATAATTTTATTTTCATACAAAAATTATGTTCGCCGTTTTCACAATATTCAAGGGCCCTTTCGTACACCTTCCTAAATAACCAACGACTCGTAAAAAGGTAGCGAAATCATGATTTACGTATTAAATTACAACGAATATTGATAGAAAAGGACCGACGAAATCTTTTAAGCAAATGTTATTTAAGTTTAATAATTTTTATACCATAAATTGCCTTCGCAAATGACATTTCAAGTTACTATTAATTAGATTTAAACCTTTGAGACTTTTGTAATGATTCATAATAATTATTTGTTACCAGTTCTCTAATTAAAGGATTTATAAAAAGCAAGCAAGCAATTCCTGTAATAAAAGTCAGTTTGTAAACAAAAGAAAACGTAAAACTTCCCGCCAACTTGTAGAAGGAAAATAAATTTGAAACTGTGAGCTTTCATTGCAATATTTGTGCAAAAAAATCTTTTCATTGCCCTTAACATATTTAAAAAGGACCTTTTTAAAACTTTCATCAGACATACTAACACTTATTAAAACGGCACGGCTAAACTAGCGTGTATATTGTAGGTGATTATATTCACTCACCTTAATACGTTCGCTACGGCACCAAATTTTACGTACTTTCCGTCCCTGAGGTACGAGGCGTTTTCGACCCGTTCCGTGACTAGACATTAGTACGACACGCGATCCATTAGACCCCATCTCCTTTAACAAAGCTATGACCTTCACATCACATAGAAGTACACATTTTTTCTTGCCGCACCACAGGGAAATTGCATTTGGGATGATTTAGAACTCGTTTCGCAGCAAACGTGTTAAAAAAAGAGTCACAAGTTATCTGAAATTAGTCCGTACCAAACACCAGACTGTGAGTTTTAGTGTTCTCTACGATTTATTTTATTCTTTCAAGGTTACGACAATGAAAACCCACTGTTATTAATAACAATTAACAATACGCAACGAAAGTTTTTTCCTCTACAGCGTAGCGGTCTGAAAGCTCGAACGCCTGAAGTGGGAAATCGTAGCCACGCTTCAAGATCTGCGTTTAGTCGAATGTTAGCATCCGTTCGTAACGGACTCTTCGACCGATATTCGTAGACGCGCGTAAAGTTTTTTTTCATTCATAAAATATTTGTAATTCCATGTTTAAGTTTTAAATATTTCACTCGTGTATGTTTTCTTAATTTTAAAGTGATCTTAGTAATTTTATTAGTGGAATTAAATTACGGTGTAAAGTTTTGTGGATGGCAAGTTTTTATTAAAAAGGAAAAGGTCATTGTAAGTATTGTTTTATATATTTTTTTTCATATAAATTTTTTGTTAGTAAATTTATTTTAATGCATTTGTGATTATTGAAAAAACTTTTGTTTTTTATTTGTTTTAAAAACGCTCTGTGACGTTATAACTATATATTTTCATTACTAGGTGTAAAGTAAAAAATATTTTTATCAAATTTAATAAAAAAAGTCAACTTATTATAGTTAATAAAAATTATAAGTATCTAAATGTAATGAATATATATTTTTTTTAATTTTCTTTTAATATCTCGCCTGTCTACGTTTGTCCGCAAGTCTGCATTTATCCTGAATATTTTTAAAAACGGCTAGATTGATTTTGACTGGAATTTTTTAATGGATTTTTGAATCGAAATTTTATTGGAAGGAAGCTGATGAATGCGGAGGGAACATAGGCTATTTTTTTTTCTACATCAATGAATTTTAGGGCGACAGATTGGTTAAAAAATCCTAAATCTTTTAGCTGTGTCAATAAATAAACAAGCGTTTTCTCTTAGTGAGACAGATAAACACTTGTACTATAGCCGTCTTGAAAAATACTTTGATTTCAATACGAAATGTTACGTATGTTGCGTTTTATTTATTGGAATGTTTATTCATATATAAAAAACTTATTTAAATAAAAAATGCTTCTTAAGTAGTCATCGACTAGTCTTGAAATAGGAAAATAATCAATAATTGTTACAACCCACTGCTGTAGCCCACGATAACAAAAAAATTCAGTAAACTTGATAAACGAAAAGTCTACGGGTATAACTTTCAACAGTTCAGAAGTCACAGATATACATAATAAGTACGCCTTTGAGTTCGCTTTCCAAAAGTGCCGTTACAACAAACGAAAGAGCGCGGAAAGTTTATTCGACTTTCTTTAATGTGTCCCTAAAGACGTTTAAATCGGTAACGTAGCTTTTTGTTTGAAAGTTTCTGGAACAAAACATAATCGAGTAAAAACTACAGTCACGTTACTTCGCAGTATTATACTTGTTACAATTTGTAATTAATTAAGATGTTAGATAAAAGATTTAATCTTCGATTTGTGATTGCTTCCGATCCTTGAATTATTATAGGATCAAATGTTCAAGCAGTTTTTATATGTTCTCACATCAAAAGCCATAAGAAAAAGAAGAACTTTGTAAAAGAAATGAAACACAATTTTATTCTTCCGATCTTCTCTTGTTTTATACTTCCTTTGTCATTGTTCATTTTTATATTTTCCGTCTTAACCATGAATTCCATTTTAAATAGTTTTTCATTTCAAGTCAAACACGAGCCATACAACTTACAAACATTCTTTAATCTACTTTATAGACGCACTTCCTATACACTAAGTTTAGCGTTGTAGTTAATTTGTAATCTCAAGAACTTTTTCATTAAAAGGAAAGAATATCATTTAATACGTTACCTTTATAAACCTAATACAGAGAACAAGGGTGCGGTTAAAAAAATGCGCCGAAGTCTTTTGGTGGTAAATACTCCCTCAGTGTTGTTCCAAAATCGATTCTCAAGGTGACATGAAACTTTTATGAAAAACTCCATTTATAGGTTGTGTACCTATAGGTATTAATATTTCATCATATTATTAGATACTCCCCAAGATCCATAATTAGTAAGAGCATAACGTTCCCTCGAAATTATTTTTAAAAATAAACATCGTCTTTTGCAAGAGACGACACGGATATAACCTCTCGTTGCGGTTCCTCTAAGTGGCTTTACACCAATGATATTAAAAAAAATGAAGAAAAAAATTTAATGAAATTTTCCACAGACTTTATTGCAAAAATGAAATTTCGCGATATTAAGACAACATTTGTTATTACGGTACTTATTCAGGGTTTATTATTAATAATTGATTCAAATCATTTTATCTACACTCAAGGGCAATGAATCGGGTCTCTTAATTATTTTCCCTCTTTCTATTCTCTTCTCATTTAAAACTATAAAGTGTTTTAATTTAAAAGGTGTTATATTGTCTATTAAACACCATTTAATTGATTCAGTTAGCGTTCTTGGTTTCCAAGATTTTTAGGTTTACTTTGGCCTTTAGTTGACTCGTATTTATTGCTCTTTACTATATTATTACAATACCAAGATGTACATCAAAATCCACTATACAACCACACGTATAAGCTATTAATAAATTTTTTTAGTATACTAATATATTTTCAGCTCAATCCCTAAGGACTTGAACAAGTTACGTGGCACATAAATTGTGGCGATTCGCGCCTTTTAACGACTCAAGTTATATGTCTGTTCGAGTAACCAACAAAAATTGAGCTGTGATCGTTTCATTTACTATACAGTAACCTATCGTATATATTATACAGTACCAAAATAACTAAAGAAAAATAAATTTAGAAAATTTGTATGGATATGATAAGTTATGTGTCTTGGTCGTATCTTTATAGTTTCACTCCATCTTGCTAGGGTTACTTCCTTGGGTGCGTTTTTTTGGAGATCCCAGAACCCACATCAGTTCCACTTGAGGGTGACCACCGAGAGGTTTCAGTGGGTCACATCCTATATAGGCCCTCTTATTCCTGGAAGGCAATCTTCCAATGATTCGCCCGCCCCGTCAACAAAAAAAGGGATGTCAAAATAAGCTTCAACAATCGGGGAAAATATGATTTTCTTTAAGTTGAACTGTAATGCCATGATTACAGGTAAAAATGTAACTATCTAAACTGTACATTCTCAATTTTAGATTTTAATTGTACAGTTCGATTGTTCAATAAAAAGTAAAGAAGTAAGAAAAAGGCTTTATTAATTCCTTCTAAGTGCTTAACTGTCAACAAGTCACATTTGTGAATATAAAAATTCACCTATAATTTATTCCTAAATTACTACATCAGCACTGCTGTTAAAGTTCGTGTCAATTATTGTATACGTGTGTAATGTTTAACTTCGTTTAATTGAAGATTAAATATATCTGTTGCGTTACGCAATCCATTAAATTAATAATTTGGCAGGAACACAAGAACACGATAACTGGTGTGTGCAAGATGGTGTTGACCTTTTAACACTATAAATTAACATCTACTAACATACATACTTAATACAATTCTAATGTATGTGTGTAATACAAACATCGTATGTACGTGTGATTTACTTACGTTACTTATTAAGAAGTAAAACGTGTTTTTTTTTTAAATCTTTGTATATATCTTTCAACAAGTCCACGTTTGTATCCAGTAATCTTCGAAACGACTGGACCGATTTTGACGGGACTTTTAAAGGAAGATTAACATAGGGTAATGCTTTTTAATCTACGGTGACGAAGTCTTTAGCAACCGCTGCTTAAGTTATAAAAGGTCTGTTACTTAACAATACCATTTTAGTTACTAGCATTGTTTTTTTTTTTTAATTAAAATATTAGTAAGTTTTTGTTAATTTACAAATATTTGTGTAACCATTTCTGATAAGTTTAAAAAAGCTTTTGTTAGGATATAGTTCACAATAATCGAATGGTGGTATTAGAACCCTCGACTGTTAGATCGGTAGTCCGTACCCTAACCACTTGGCTATTGGCGCTTAATCGGTTTGTTAAATATATTTGTCATTTGTAAAATACAATCGCGAATTTAATTGCAACATTTATTACATATATGATAATAATGTAGGTACAGATTATCTTTTGTTTCTAATAATGTCTTTGTAATACCGGATTCCGGCTCGAATATTGGAAGTTGTCCCGTATACATCTTTGTCTATTTAAACGCAGCAAACGTAGTTTTACTATTTTAATGAAGTCAGAAAAATGTCGAGTCATTCCTAACATCAACTTCAAATATTAAACTTTAGTCAGATTGTAAACTCAATATCGCCTGATTATCTGTTTTTGGTTTTAATATGAAAATATATATTTTTAATATTCTTTCTTAGTACCGTGATTCATCATTTTATAATATTATAAAACAAGTTCAAACTAAACATTTTTCACGTCGTATTTCTGGAAGGTGTTAAACCTTGAAACGGGCATCAATTCTAACGAAATAAAATACGCGTAATAAAAATTCATCCTGAACATTTCAGCGCACGTTGTTTAAAATAATAAAAATAACGTAAACGTAACTATTCTTGCATTATATTGTATACCTATACATTATCGTATTTGATTCAGAATGTATCCAAGATGAATGCATACATAATATCTGTATCCGTAATCTATCGGAAACAAAACGGAGATTGGTATATACGTTTAGAATGTTATCTGATGTTACTGTTATATACAGCCAAGAGCAATGAATGTTGGTCACCGAAGGGCCTAAAGAAACCTAAAAATCTTGGAAACTAAGAATGCTAGCTTAATCAAATGAACGATGTTTGATAGACAACATAATATCTGTTAAAAACTGCTGATCTCGCCTTAAAATACAAATAAGAAACATGACTTTTTTATACTACTATATAATTACTATCAATATAGTCTATAAACCCGCTTAAAAACAGGTTAGAAAAAAATAAATTCAAGTGCAGTAATTTTGTAGTTCCATCGTCGAAAGTCTCGCTTTTTCATATTTGATTTTTTATGATGTAACCTTGAAATAACTAAGACATTTTAATATCTCAATTTGATGTGTATTATTTTTTCTAATAAACACCGTTTATATTATAAAGCTATCATTGTTAGTTCTAGATTTAATCATACTAGAATTATGGGTCTTTTTAAGTGACCCGGATTCATTGCAGTTGGTTTCCATTATCATACATATTGTCATACTTACACTTGAATCTAAAATAACAAACGCAACGAGTATCACGACAATGTAATCTCATTGTATATATACGGTCCGATGTAAGAGACGCTGTTATTGTGGAAATTTTTGTCAGTTGTCTCAATATTTGTAAAGAGATCTAACTTTGAACGGTCTTGATACTTTCTAGCTTTTGAAGAAACAGTCAATTAAAGTTGCAATTCTTTTAAATGTTCAATCTATTAACGTATAGATAACGTCGATATTTACAGACACTGTTCAATATAATATTTTTCTTTAATGGCGACCTCAATAACGTGACCCTATTAACTTTATCGTCAACCTACACCTTAATGGAATCTTAAACTATCACCTTTACGACTCGAGGGTGATTCTTTTATTTGTAATTTTAATGATTACCGTCTTTGAAAGAGTTTGGCTACATAAAATAATTACGTAAGCGAAATTTGACAATACAAAGATAGTTAATTTCTTAATCAGATATTATAATCTATGATACTTACATCTTGTATAATATAATTTACATACAATGAGATGGCCGCGATCGCGTAATAACCATACCACTCATCCTGAAAAGGCCCCGATGGGCTCGAAACTAGTCGGTGCCGACACCGGATGTATACGTCATTGTTAGCCGTTTATTATTTGTTTTTAGTTTAAAGTTTACAGCAATTACGAATAGAATAAGGTTGAGATTCCACTGCAAGCATTTCCGAAAAGAAATATTTCACAACTCTCATGTTTTCGTCAAGTTACTTCGGTGTTAGACACACTTGCCGAATGTTTATGCGCTTTCAATTCAAAGTTATAAGCCAAAGTAGATTAATCCATCAATGACAAAACTCCATAATTTGGATTACAAATTTAATAAAGAACGTAAGCATAGTACTTAGATGTAATAATGCCTTATATTAGGGGTGACTAATCCATAATCATCAAGGTGTCTTAGTGCGTCTTGACTTCACACATATCTTTGTATATCAATACAACAATATGAACATTAAATATTATACCTCTTTTTTAAATTAATGTAGATTTTATCGTCTGTTTTAAAATAGATTAACATGAAAGTAAAATAAAATTTGTTTGTATGTTCAATTAAGCTTTTATTGGACAAGCACTCGATGACCTGAATCTTGTTTTACACCGACAGTGGACTAACAGTCGACCGCGACAATTTGGCAGCCGGCGGCGCTTCTGTTTTGTCGAAATATGTACACAGAAATAGTTATAACAAAACACATCAGTTCATTTTTCGACTGCTGAATTGTAAGATTTTTTTTATTAACTTTTAAAAAACTTACTTAAGTAGGTAGTATCGGGACTTACGTTCCTAAAAGGAATCTGATATCCAATAATTATTAGCATTGGTATGAGGACGAGAAAGGATAAAATAAAAAAAATGAGTATATTAGGGGAAGTTTGAAAGTACCGCCAGTGATAGAAAAATTGAGAAGCAAAAGATTAGCGTAGCATGAACATGTTATGCAATGAGATGATGAGCAGATATAAGGTGGTGAAATTGAATTTGAATGGCTATAAAGGTAGAGGAAGACTGAAGAAGGTGTGGATGGATGGCGAGAAAAAGGATATGCGTGTGAAGTGTGTGAATACAGATATGACGGTGAGATGTATGGAAGAGTACATACTGTCCAACACTCCATACAGAAAAGGGAAGGTTGATGAATAACATAAGCGTAGTAACAGTGGAATTCCCCGATTATATTTTTAAAACACCTAAACATTGATTGAAGGGCCGTGTGGTAGAGCCTTTACACATGTTTCTTGTAATCTTATCTATTCTTTCCACACGCTCGCGTCACGAACGAGGTCCGACAAATTGAACACGATAGTAAGTAGAACTTTTGATTAGTTAACGGAAACCAAACAAAGAGCAAGTAAGCCTTTGTACTCTATTGTGAGATGAACAAATGATACTTTAAAAATTGAATTAAATTGTTGTTCATTTTACAATAGGATTTTTACACCATAATCACGAAGGTGGAATTCTCTGGAAGGCGGGAACTTTTCTTATTATGTCACTTAAATAATGTACAGTAATACATAAATACAATAACGAAATATGTAATACATTTATGTATTCCATTGTTGTCGCGGTTTTAAACATAAATGTAAATCATTACGAAATTTGTTGGAACAAAAAAAAAAGTTGAAACTCTGTTCTCTTTAATATAAAATTTAGATATGATTCAATGTAAGTAAATAAAGCAACAATCGATACATCAATTAACACATGTCTGAGAAATATCACGATCGTAAAAATAAAAATAATAAAACGATATAAAAATATGTAAATTTTAATAATGTGTGTATCAGAACAGAATCAAACATCTACATATATATAAAAATGAATTGCTGTTCGTTAGTCTCGCTAAAACTCGAGAATGGCTAAACGGATTTATCTTATCTTGATCTTGAAATGTTCGTGGAGGTCTAGGGAAGGTTTAAAAAGTGCGAAAAATTAGAATAACTGCCGGGAAAGCTTTAAAAATAGCACTTTTTCCATTTCCCATGCAAAACATTTTTTTCCGAGAAGAAAATATTTTCTTTTTTGTATTTCCTAATAAAATCAAAAATCTGTTTATTTATTGCCTTTGAGGCGAAACAGAGTTCGCGAGGTCAGCTAGTATGTTATAAATATATATGGACACAGATTAGTAACTTGGTCAGAGTTGCCAAAGACTCAAATTACCTTTGTTGCTCTTTGGTCTTAAGATGCCTGCCTATCACAATAGCGCTCATTCTCAAATCTGTTATAATACATACATACACACATGTATGAAGGTAGTGAACGTAATACGCATTGCGTTAACTCACTGTATTCTGTTGTTAACCAACACTAGGGATGTTACGGAGGTTCGATTCCGAAATATCGAAATTTCCGATTGATTTTGCAGTCTCGCTTCCGATAAATTTAATCGGAAGTCGATGTGCGCTCGATTATCTGTTAGGATGAGTTTATGTTGAATATTCTAATTATCGAAAAAGGCTTAATGTCACGCTACGTCCAATATGAGCGGAACTTTCAGCTCATCGGATCAAACAAACTCTTCAGTTTTATGATAATATTATATATTAATGATGTTGTTGACATTATTTTAATGATCTCTTTGTCTCCGCTTCCGATTGCGGTTCCGATAACCAACTGTAATCAACTCTTTGTACGACACATTTTTTTTTTGGTAAAATTTTGAGTAGATTTTTGTTAATTTACTAATACTTCTTGTGACCATTCCTGGTAAGTTTCAGCTTGTGTTAGAATATGGTCCACGACAATAGACGAATGGCGGGATTCGAACTCACGACTTATAGATCGGTAGTCCGTACCCATAAGCATTAAGCTATTGGCGCTTCAAATAATATTAATTAAAATTTATTAATATAACACAAACTAACGAACACCAAGCGTGATCTTTGCGCGCCATCTGCCAAAGTCCGCGTCAAAAGTAGCCTTATCTTCCACTAGTCATAGACTAACAGCACAGATTCAATAACTTTTAAGAACACAGAATATATCAGATTTTTTAAATAGCTTATACAACGTATAAAACATTTGGTTCCGATGTAACACTTCATTTACATCCCTAACAAACACAATCTACTAAGCTCTAATCTAAATTGGGTGAAATTGTAGCGAACAAACTCGGCACTACTACTGATAAACGTCACAAAAAAAAATGTTGTTAGACTATTTGATAAAGTGAACAGTCACTGTTTCTCGATAAAATTTTATAGAGAAAAAAAAATTCGTAAAATGCTAATTTGTTATTTAGTAAATAACACTATGTAAAACAATATGTCCTTGAAGCTCATGTGAGCGACGGGCCGCGGGCGCGCTGTAGTACCGTTCCCACTCACCCTGAAGATGAGCCCCCGATAGGCTCGAAACTAGTCGGTACTGACACCGATTTACACGTCAGTTAAGCCGTTTTATAAGTAGTATAATTTTTTTTAATAAAGAAAATTGACTGAAACGGCGTGAAGATCGTTTGCAATTGTTTTATGCTAATATAATGATTTCGTTCTTGTAGATGAAGCCAGCAACACACGTTTCGCTCTGCAGGTGTCCATGGGCGTCGATGATCACGTTTGTGATGACGCCGCTCGTTTGCCCCTTCTCGTATAAAAAAGTGAACAAAACTGTACAGTTAGACTGCTTAACTAAAACTAAAGGTGTGTAGTTTTAGTATGATATCAACACCGAATAACTATTTATTTTAATAACCATCTCTAAACGTGGCAGTTAAACTGGAATCATTTTTCAAAATTAATGCTTAAAGTCATATTAATCTGTCCTATACTGATTAAAACACGTTCGCTGCGGCACCAATTTGTGTCTAGTATCCGTCCCTGCGCTACGAGCTATTTACGACCCGCACCGTCACTAGACGTTAGTACTACGCGGTCCATTAGACCCATCTCCTTTAACAAAGTTATGCCCTTCGCAGTACAGAGAATACGCTTTTCCTTGCCTTTTACAGGGAAGTTGCATTAGGGATGATTTCGACCTCGTTTCACAGGGAACGTGTTAAAACACCTACCTAAAGAAATATAATAATTTATAGCTTGTACATTTAATTCCTAAACTTAATTGTAGTGGATAAACTCGCTTCTTGTAATTTACGGTCAACTTGCCACTGCCCGTTTGTAATCTGTCGGCGAATTGTAATTAAGTTTGTTGTTCATTTAACGAATTCGTTTTCATTTCAACACCACATATCAAATGCAATATGAACCGTAAAATACTTAACAGTGTATTGCGAAATGAAGTAACAAAGAGAGATCTACAAGACGTATGTTTATTGAAAATGATATGAAATTCTAAATGCAGACGAAAATGCTTCCAACATTGATGCAGTAACCAAAACTATAAAGTACAGAATGCTTTATAACCTCAAAAATAAAACAATGTCTGTGATTCGGGACTATAGATTTAATATTACGTGATCTCTTCAATGTCGTGGTAACGGGTTGCAATCGAATTCTTTAAAAGTATCACACCCTACAAAAGATTTACAAAACAAATTTGACTGAATTATGTAAAACTATAACTGGAAAGGATTTGGAAGACGTACTCGTAGAAGGGTCGTGTCAGTGTATATTTAGAAAAAAAAACAAAGAAAAAACACAAAGCGGTTTCCTTCGTTTATTAGATGTCAATCAAATCAATTGTGCGTGTATTGAAGAAATAATAAGACTCAAAGTAACTTTTTCTCTGAGCCCTCATTCGGGGCCTAATCCTTTTATATTTTGCCAGACGTTTTCTATTTCGTCAATATTACTAAAGAATACAACTTTATAGTGAAAAGTTGATAAATATTATTCCAAAGGAACACTTCAATTATGTAAGTCTAGAGCCAAATTCAGATGCGGCCGTTACGCTTTCATTTTTGGTAAGTTAGTAATTTAGTGGTAGAGCCCGCAACATCTGTTGCACGAATTCTCCATTCGGTCGGTGTATAACACAACACAGAAGACAGACATGTTAGATTAAAGAGTGTGCGTATCTATGTGTGTATATGAAAGATTAGGACATACTGTGCCTACCCTGCGTAGGGAAAAGGGTAGGCGATGATGATGGTGACGATGATTAAAGAGTGTGCCTGTCAGAGACTCAATTGTCATTCTCTTCCTCGTGTGAAAAGGGTTTTCTGACGAGGAGACGCATAAGCAAAGGAAATATCTTTTTCTGTGCGTTCCTCTATCGATTAAAGGTAGAAAATACATGTGCCAATGCGAGCTCTAGAAGAGAATCTAGAAGCAACTGTCACTTGATACTTTCTAAAAGTAATTACGTTGATTTTAGAATTTTAATAATGCTCTAAATAAAACAATTGACTTATTTCTCTATTATCAGGCACATCAGTACAGAGGGTTCCGCAAATAGTGGCTTGTGGGAACAAGTTTCAATTAGTTAACTAACGACCGCACAAAGAGATGTCCTTTGTGCTTCATTGTGTGAAGAACAATGCCGTCATAGACATAGTTTGAGCCGGCAGTCATTACTCTATTAGAATTGTTGTACTTATATTTAATACCACACTCAGAGTTGTTTAATGTAATACATCTATTGACATATTCTCTTCACTAACCCTGGAACTCCACCGCACTGACAGCATTCATAATCTTTCTTTATCTTGCATTTACATTTACATTGCCTTAATGACCACTGACTTTTAAAAAAATTACAAGGAAAAAAGTAAGAAGCAGGACTGCTATAAGCAATATACTCAGAACAAAAATCTGCCAATAGTGTGATAAAAAAATGGTTTTTATTTTTAATAAATCGGTCGATCGGTTTTAAAATTAGTTACAAAATTACAAATCCTTTATCTATAGTGTAGATGTATGTTTTAAATTTACCAAAGTAAAATTAAATTGTTATATTGGAAATTTAAAAAGCAATATACTTTGGACGTGCGTCAAAAAGGAATGAAATAAAATAATGTTTGCGACTTATTTTTAATTCCACACGTCTGCTGGCTCCCTCGTTATTTACCCCGCTCCCAAAAATATGATAAACGACGTTTACTCTTGTGTTTTGCGAATCAATCACAGGCTGTTGGAATATCTAGCTTACATTATTTATAAAGTTAAATATAAAAAACCTTGTATGTAATGAAATTGATTTGTAACACGTGATTTAAAGTCGAAGTAGTTTTAATAAAATAATATTCAACGCGGCTTACCGTGGTAAGAATTTTGTTTCTTACGAACATTATAAAATGATATACCTTAAATTATAAATCATCAGTTGTTGTCTGTCCTACTGTTAGACGCAGGCCTTATCCAATGCCTTCCACAGTATGCGGTCCTCCTTCCGCGCGGACTTCCTGCAGTTCGCACAAAGTCGTCAGTCCACCTAGAGGGAGGGCGCCCCACACTCCTGGTCCCCAACAGTGGCTTCCATTCCAACCATTTCCGTAAACCACCCCTACGTAAGTGATCTTTTATAGACTGTTTATATTTTGCTTCGTGACTTTCCCTTTGTAATAGGACGTATAGTCTGAAATTAATTATTGAATTATAATGCATATATTTAACCAAGCATAGATCCATGAATCTAGTTAACATCAGTTTATTTTAAAAAAACGTACGTCATTTATTTCAAGTAATATTGTCTATTATATTTTACTAAGACATCTTACTAATATTATGAATGGGCTTTGGACAAATGGATAAATGTCCTTACTCCAGAAATGCGAAATAGTTAAGATGTTGGGAACATATATAGTTTACAATTTATATTATCATATATGGTACTGGTGATAATGATGGTGATGATTATTTTTTTTTTCTCGCAAGTAGAGTCGCTAGCGACAGACAGTCTGGAAATAAATACAATCTTCTTTGCAAAAATCCTAGAAGATTTTTACGATTTCATACAAAGACCAACCACTGTGCGGTTAATGAAATTTAACAATCTTTAAAAGTATAAACAACGAACACATTTCTTTTTAAAGCTTAAAAAATAAATCTATTTTTATTCATTAAGTTAGTCTGGAGTAATTTAAAATAAACACTCGACTTAATCCGGCTCTTAGAGCTAGTATTTAGTTACGATTTAATGCTTTCTAAATTGCACATAGCTCTAACGAATTGAAAATATCAGAGTGAAATAAGAAATAAATAAACATTCTAATTTATCTTTAATTATAGTCATTTGTAACAGATAAACTAAATCATATCAATTCATCATCAACATCAGTCAAACGTCGCCCACTGCTGGGCCTACGTCTCACATATAGAACACGGTCGTATACCTGACCAGAACATCAGTCCATCTTACAATAGAATTATTTTTGTTAATTACATCGATTTGTTTTTTTATTATATCAGCAGATTTTTGTTAATTCACTAATATTTCTTTTACGACTCCAACTAAGCTCTAGGCTTGTGCTAAGTAATGGTCCACGACAATAGTCGAATGGCGGGATTCGAACTCTTGACCACGTGATCGGAAATCCATGTCATTGACTATTAGGCTATTGACGCTTATTATTATATTAATTAACTATGAAGACATAATTTTCTTTAAAACATTAAGTTATGTTTGTTATTTATGAATGTTTCAATTAGACACTTTCAATTAATCTGTCAAACAACTAACGTTGTGCCCAAAGTTATGAAGCCGCATAGGAAAATATAAAAAAAGTATTTCCGATTAAAATACTCAAGTATCTAAATTAATTTATTATTCGTATACAACAACTTCAAATTCAACTCGAATAGAGTTAAATTGCACAATTAAAACTTGTTTGAATTATAAATAACTCTTGTACTTTTAATGCAATGTTTTTAACACATATTAAGGCTCTGTTTTGGTATGTTTTTTTTTAAAGTAGCAAAGATAAAGGAGTAGTGTACATGTTAGCTAATGTATAATTTTGCAGGAATTAATGATGACGTCTTAACTTAAATAAAGAAAAGATTTCACCAAAGAATATCATGCATAAAAATAATTCGGAAAAGCTCAAGAAAATTATTTAAACTAAATCCCAATACATACCTATTAAAAATAAAGTGAAAAGAATTGTTTTATCAAATTAATATTCATAATTACGCAGCTGCTCCTCTAGTGTTGCGGATGTCCATGGGCGTCGACACCCACGTTTGTGATCCCGGCGCTCGTTCCCTCCCTTCTTTAATAAAAACAAAAAAAAAAGATCAATGTTTATGTTCAATGATAAAACATTCGGCCAAAATTACAATTATACCTGTAACACAGGTCCCCACCTACCACAGGCAGCTGAGCCCCACCGAAAATTTGATGGAGGTTTTATGAAATAAAGAGTTTTTTTTTATACCATTTAATGATTCAGTTTACAATACAATTAGTGTTATCACGTCAATAATGTTCTTAGATTTTGTTTTGTCATAAAAAAAATATTTAGCAATAGATCGCTAATTAAATTGCTTTGTTGCTTCGAGACGGCGACGGTTGTAGCCAATATAACAATTGCAATGTTCGTGAATTGAAATTTTAACAACAGTCTACGTAAACATCAAGCGACTTACGGCAAAGTGAAGTTTGTTGGGAGGAACGTGTACTTGGGAACTCATTGGGAAAGGCCCAAGTCCAGCAGCGGGCTGATGATGATGATGAAGCTTAAACTCAGTATTGATTTTTTCATTCAATTTAAGCGCTCACACATTCAGTTTTAACTGAACAGCCGAACTGTATAGTTGAAACTTATGTGTGTAGACAATATTTTAATAGGCAGATAAAGTGTAAAAGTCCATAAGGATGTCATTGGATACGAACCGAAGATAGCATACTGGGGAAGGTCTATGTCCAGCAGTGGGCAGACGAATACAAATGATGAAACTATACAATTCTCAGCTTTGCGAATTCCGGGCGCCGATTGTCACCTTGTCATCAGGCCTCCCCCAGAGATAAACTAAATAAAACAGACCATCTACATTTTTGTCAGTCATTTTTGGACATTAATCTTCAAATCCATCTGGTACTGCATCTTTCCCTTCCCGGTCGTCGATCCAGAGGCAGACACGAGATGGAAAGATATAGTGCTCAGAGACATGGGTGTCTGCCAAGTATCTAAACAAGATGTCGACGATAGACTGAGGTGGAGAAGACGGACACGTGTGTGTGACCCCGCCAACATGTGGGACAATTAAGGCAGGAAGAGAGAGATTTTTGGACATTAAATTTGTTATCTAGATCTCGTGGTTACTTAGAAGTAAATTGAACCTGACTCACTATCTTAAATAGTTAAATGGAACGCTTGCAGCGTGCAGGCTGGCACGTGGGCGATACCGGGGTATTTATAGAGTGGTAACACTGTTTGCCGATAGACGAAGCTTTATTCATTATCTAAATGGAGTGAAATGATTGCGTTTACATTCCACTCCGCTCGAGATAAATAGTAGAAAAAAATAACAAACATACTGCCACCGTGTCTATTTTTTTACATCTTCCTCTTGCAATAAGTACAATGCGTCTGGTCGTAAACTAGCGATAATTTAAAGAGTATTAAATATGTGTAAATTCATCAACAAACACCTACACTGACAACGTCCTCGCGTTTGAGGACGACCATTTTTATTTCTTCCCGAACCCAAACTACATTACAAGGTACGTTGTAATATTGGTATATATTGTAGCTTAGGAACATATATTTGAAAAATTTCAGAAGCGTTAATTTTATAAATATGTTATGTAATATTATTCAATGAATTACAATAAAAATTTTGCATATTATGTACTCGGTCTTGAGGAAACATTGTTTGCGTATGTTTAGTAATTTATAAGTACTAAGATAATGAAGGAATCTTAAGAATGAGATGAAACAATCCACGCTTTTATCGATAACAACGACCTCACTAGACGCTCAGTAAATTGACACGATTGAGTAGAAACAGAGAACAGAACCTACAAAGAAAGTATAATAAATATCTATTAGCATGAATACGAAAGTTTAGATGGATGCAATGGTACCTCCGTTCTTATCTCCAGAACTCATTGAAATCTGTCATTGATGTAGAAGACCGGAAGGAGACTTAATTTTTTTTTTTTAATTCTATCTAACGAATGTTATAAATCATGTTTAAGCAATAACTAATATTTATTTTATACTAAAAAACAGTTTAAGAAATTTCATCACATTAACTTTAATTATGTAATAGTTCACGTTCATCTCCTTGTACAGTTTTCTTGACACGTTTGCTGTGGCACCAATTTTTGCGTACTGTCCGTCCCTGTGGTACGAGATGTTATCGACCCTCTCCGCGACTAGATGTTAGTGTGATACGCGGTCCATTAGATCCCACCTTTAATAAAGTTCGGTCTTTCGCACCACAAAGAAGTACACGTTTGTCCTTGTTCCTTGTTGTTGAATGTGTTAAAAGGGGGTACAAGGTTTTCTCTTTACGTATTATTGTAAAGATATATAAAGGATCAGAACACAGTCACTAATTGATCGATTAGTAGGTATATCGGCACTTTATTTCCTTTATTCTCATAATAAACTGTGTATATTGCAATGAATGAAATATTCAAATAATAAACTATTGAAGTATGTAGTCTGAACGTTTCCACGCGTCTGGTTTTCCTCGCCGTCGAAGACCAAAGTTTTTACAATGCTGAAAAGATCCGTTACGGAAACTCTATAAATAGGTATAAAGTAAGCAACCAAAATAAAAGTTAATGAACAGTTTTATCCAAAACAATAGCGATGAGGTAAGATGTTAAATATCTAAACGTATTAGAATTCAATGGAAATGAGAAGTTACAACAGACCTATCTAAACAATCTGACTTTTATAAGGCTGTAATCACAGACTTATTTAGAACAGACATGTCTATTACAGATTAAAATATTAAAACGTTCGAAAATAAATTCATAGTCAATAAATAAGACAATGTTATCATTATAATATCTCAGAGCTTCGATTCTTTGTTAAGAAATGTAAATTTCTCATATCTTAGCATAGTCTATTATTCAAACAATAAAGAATTTCCTTTTTTAAAGGTGCGTAATAGAGTACGGAGAGCTGATTATGTTAGGTTCGATTCCTGCCGTTCGACTATTGTGTCCTAGCACGAGTTGAATTGTCCTAGTTTATTTGTAATAATAATAGATAATAGAAATATTAGTATATCAACAAAAATCTACTAATATTGTTATTAAAAATAAAAATAATTATTTAGAAGACAGGAAGAAAGAACATAATATATGTTTCTATAAATGTCAATGTTTTTTAAAACTACATTTGTCGTATAACCTTTATTCGGTACTCTGCTTCATAATTTGTTAAAGGACCATAAAGTATAAACAATACATCTGTAGCGGACACATAATCTCAACAATGATTCATCGAGGTCCTCAAAAAACAATAGGACACTCGTAAAATTTTATCCCAAATAAATCTTATTTTTGTAGAATCAAACATTAGACGCATTTCCATTAAATAAAATCCTTTTTATTGGTCATAAACATTTTATATTTAATCAACATCAGCCTGCCCTTTTCCCTACTCAGGGTCGGCACTACATGAACGCTTCAATACATCTCTGTCAGCCGTCATATCTGAAATCACTTCCTTCTTACGCATATCCTCTTTCACACAATCCCTCCACACCTATACTTCCTATACCTTTATATCCATTCAATCTCATCACCTTACTGTTTATGTGCTCATCATCCATCAATAACATATCCGTACTACGATAATCTTTTACAAACATTTTATATTTAACTACACTACTTATAAAAACGGCTTAACTCACGTGCAAATCGGTGTCGGTACCGACTAGTTTCGTGCCCATCGGGGGCTCTTCTTAGTATTACAGTGAAATGTCTCTCGAAAGTTTTAATAATTTCTTATATCGGATTATTAATCCGATTTAAATCAATATTGTATTCAATATTATATTTAATATTGATTTAAAATTAACATTATCATGCTTCGATATTAAACGGTTTCGGTAGTTACATGTTCAGTTGACAGAATAATCTCATTACTTCAGTGGTGTGAGACGAAAATTGTCCCTTTTATAGCGTTATTACGTCTTTGTCACGTAAGTATTTATATCATAAAGCAGGGCATCATAAAATTTTGGTAATAAAATTCCTCTTGCTACGTCAATGATCGTCGGGTATCGCACCTACATTTTGAGAATAGCTTTCACAATAAATACCTTGATTGCGGAGATCTTACTCTGACATTTCATTTATACTTCTCGAGTCTGTTTCGAATATTAGAGATATATATTTAAAGCCCAGGATGGTGTGAGCTGGCGTACTATGGACGCCGTCTGCCCCACTACGGGAATATAGGACCTTAAGTCCAGTCAATTCTAGTACGACACTAGTCAATACCTACAGCGATCTACACGTGACTTAAGTCATTATAAGTATTATAATTTCATATCTTAAGGAAGTTTTAATTCAATTTTTTTTAAAGAAAAGATAGATAGAAGATTTATGTTTGTCCCACATTTTTTTTATTGCGCGTGACAATATCGACAACTGCTAGTAAGTAAAATAAATCTATGAAATCATAATTTGTAAAAGAAAATTTTGTTCCTCGTAAATGAAAAGAATTTTTCCCAATTTTATCGGCTTCTGCAACTGAACTCTGTAATATCTTCACTAGTAAAGTCAAACAACATTTCTTTAATCTTAATTTAGTTACTAGTTAATGTGAAAAAAAGAAAAGAAAATACTGGCCAGTTGCAAATAAGAATTATGACCATTTTATTAACAGAAATTTTCTAGCGGAACTATTTTTATATGGCAATAAAAAAGTAACGTCTATGTAAATTACCTTTGCGATAAAACCGAGTTTGAAAAACTGCTTGCGGCGTTCTGTTCACAAATATACATTTTTTCCATTGCATTGCTGCTTTGTGCTTACATATAAAAACTCATGTGATATAAATATACGTATACAATTTAGTATTTCCATATATCTAAAAAAATATTTTTCTATGTGCTTCTTTAATTCATATGGGATAGGACACTGGGACGAGCACTGGTCTATAGTTAAACATGTTGTCAGTGTCAGTACTGAGTGCAGCAATGTGCGG
>JAODUI010000007.1:1354223-1379319 GCA_027563995.1 Papilio gigon | reverse complement strand
CACCGAGTTACACGTGAGTTAAGCCGTTTTATAAGTAGTGTAGTGAAATGACTCACGAAAGTTTTAATAGTTTAATTCAACGAATTATTCAAATTGTGTGTCATATTGTCCAACACTGTCTACCCTGATAAGAATAGAAATAGCAAAGCTTTTTAATGAAGTTTTAAATACCACGGGCCGAATCTTTGTACGAGTCGCTTTGCATCCAACAATGTAGGTAGGTAGCTCGTAATGTAAATCATACGGAAATTGTAACGTTAAATAAAATAATTATTCATTTAGCGTAAATTCTTGTTTTTAATGATTCACAATTATCAGTATTTTAATTAGAAATAAGGACATTTTATTCAATATGTAAAACCCCATTGTGCAGAATTTATACTTAACGATATTAATGCGTTTCCAGTTTCATTGGATTTTATGACACTCTACTAGATTGAAACTGTAGAATTAAATGAAGTCTAAATCTAAAGTGAGCACTCCTAAGCTGGTTCCACTTCCAACAAAGATAGGAAAGCTCTTACATTGTCACCATAAACAGTCAGTAAATTCTCGGAACTTTCAAATTCTTTAAGCGAGATAGAGAAAAATATCAAATTAAAATTTTGCTGAAACTATATAAAGTAATATAATAAACTTCCCAAATCAAATTTCCGAGTAAAAACTCGATGTTTCTTAAGGAGTAAGCTTCTGCTTAGGTCTTAATATTTAAAACTGTAATGACTCAGCGATAACATAAATAACAGGTTTTCCGATAAGAAGTAACTGTGACTTAAGTCGAAATGCATAGTGATGGATTATAATTAAATGAAATAGATTTCATCATCATCATCATCAGAATAGATAGAAATAGAAAAAGAAAATAGATAGATAAAATAGATTTATTTAAAATTAATTCAAGTTTATTGAAAGGTATTTTATAAAGAAAAAAAATCGAATTCTCGACCGTATAAAAGAATAATGTTCATTACCTTTATTCTGTATTAAAGCGTAAAAAGTTTAATTGATATATTAAATAATATTTTAAGAAATATAAAGCTGTCCGTCTATAAAATCTCAATAATAAAAATCATATTAGTAACTCCTTTGATGCAACTCTAGTACCACAAAACGATACTCGAAAGTCAATTATCAATCGTAAAATAAAGCTGAACTCTCACTTTGTTGACTTTTAGTAACAAAGTTAGTTGAAGAGGCCGTTCAAATAGTTTTGTTACCGCCAACTTGCTTTAGTTGGTCGTTGATTGACTTTCATTGCTTTATAGTTTCTTGTTCCTTGAGTGCGATTGTAAAGCTCGAAATAAATTTTATATGGCTTCGTGTTAGTATTGTAAGTCTTGTATTATTCTAAGCGATGGAAATGTTTTCATTTGAATTTTGTACAATAATATAAAACGTTTTTAGTAAATTTATATAAAGTAAAGAGTAATAAATCAGGAATCATTGGGGTCAAGTCAGGTCACACAAGATTTAAAAATTGGTAGACTTAAAAGATTTAATTTTCATCGCGGCCTTTCGATGTATTTCAAATTAATAACAAAATATTTTGTCTCCCTAATAATTAAATCAACATCAAAAGATGTTTGCCAAAATTCCTAATTGATCCTCTGTTGGAATGGAAAGAGGGTTTCTTGTAAACGTCAGTTTGAACCTTACGGCAATTGATTCAATGAAAACCTTTCCTAATTCGATAAAATCCGGTCAACGGTTACTTTTTGATCCTTTTACGAGACAGCAAATTTGCCTTAAGTGGTGAATTGTTTTTGATTTGTTGTAACATATTCGTGAAAACCTATTCTTTAAATAAATTAAACGAACATTTAAAAAGAAACGTTCTACGTACTTGCTTGTTTATGGCTGATATAAATAGAATTTTCCTAAATTTTGGAGAAATCGTAAAAACATTTCGGGGATTCGAAGCAATTACTTGGCACACTTTACTTTCTTAACACTAAAAAATAATTATTGGAAATTATTTGAAAAAAATTGATTTCCTTAAAAAAAACTTAATAAAACGTAATCAACAATGTTATTGAATAAATTCAAAAAGTGATTTTAGGGTTTTGGAACAACGGGTCATCTAGCAACACTAGATATGACTTCAAAAGTTGAACGTTTCTCCACGTTTGTCAATGTCAAACGTGTGTCGCGAAGACGCTGAAGTTATAGCTGTACCAATTTATGACTTCAACTTTTAATTATATGGGAAAATAAAACCACATTACAGTAATATTATATTAAGAGAATAGTTACATTTCTATTATTCGTGAGCATCAAGAAAAAAATGCTATGAATCATGGTGAATGTTATGAAAGGAGTTCTCGTTGAATGGTGAGTAGGTTATGTTTGGATTTTTTAAACACTAAAGAATAAACAAAGACAAGCCAGACAACTGGCCAAGATTTTTTTGTTACTGAAGTATTAGGAAATAAATGTCGAACGGTGAAAATACAAAATGTTATTCATTAACATACTCCAAATCTTGAGGAATGTTGAAATTCTGATCAATAATTTCATTTTCCATTTGAAATGTGTTCTTAATGTAAGATTTGAGTATGTAAATATTTTCCGTCCATCTATTTATTGCAGATTTTAATTCCTGAAAAATAATGAAACATTTTAAATCTTAAATATATTCCTTACAACCTAATGCCATTTGTGTTGCAAGTATTGTAGTAAGTAATTAAGGTAAGTTCGGAACCTCTAAAAAATGGCTAGTAATGTATTTATAAGTAAAAATTCTGTTAACAAACTTCTGTCTCTGCAGTTAACTGGCCTATGTACTCAGGATCACAATCTCTATACTTCTGTAACTCCTTTTTCAATTCTTCCTCTGTCTTTGTTATTTGTTCTAATGTTGCCAGAGTTTTGTCTCTTTGTTCATTTACTTCTCTTCCAACCTATTAAGAAGTTCATTAATATGATGCCATTGGGGAATAAAAAATAATTTGTCTTTTAAAAAAAATAACTAACTAATTCAGATGTTATGGAATCTTCAGTCTTTTTTAGCTTCTTAATGCATTCATTCAACTCATTTTGAACATCATTTAGCTTCCTTTTCTTGGCATTTTTTGCTTTGCTGAAACAGAAAATTTTGTTACTATTATTTCTCTATACAACTAAATGCTAAGAAACATAAGATTTGTTTACCTAGGAAATGACCAAAAGTATATAGAAGTGCCAATTTTCTCAGAGTCAACAAGATGGTCGTCAACCAAACTCTGGATGACTTCCTTGACTGATTGCATTGTAATGCCTTTTTCTTTTGGGGCTATTTTCTCCAGTTCCTGCAAGAAATAAAACTACAATTAATATTATTTGGGAAAGAAAAAATAAAAAAATACCTTACCAAAAACATATGAGAGACCGGTATTTGTTAATTTGTTTCCTTATTGTGCACTTCATGTGTTCACTGTTCATGAATCTTAAAATGAAGTTATGAGCTGACCTTTAATTGAAAGAAGTCTTTGCTTTGGTGAAATATCTCAAGCATTCTTGTCCTCTTCTCATCTGCACTCAAACCTCTTTTCTTAGACATGTTTTCTTTTTAATTCCAGTGATCCAGCAATGAAACAGTTTTTGCTCCACTTAGACGAGACTCTTGCACTCGGTAGGAAGTTTATTCTCCAAGACCTTGATGAAACACATCTGTTCATATCATCGGATATAGTGGAAACATTACAAGCTCGTGTTGATGATTTGATGGACCAATTAAGTATACCAGTACACGACAAGGGACTGTAAATATGGCGTCAAGAGAATCAGGTCGAGTTAAGGAATCGGAGAAGAGGAGGGTACTCGACGATGCGGCTAGAAAAAGAAGGGCCAGGAAGGCCATTGAGGCACTTGAACAAGACAATTTTCATGAAGACCCACATGCAGATCTTGTTATGTCCAAGAAAGTCCCGAAATTTGCAGATTCTAATGAAAAACCAACAAGGAAAAAGAAGACAAGGAGTGCGGAGTATTATAAGATGAGATTCAGGAAAACTTTTGCACAACTTGTGGAAGAAGATGCAAGCAATAGAGCGGAGCCTCCTAATTATCTGTCAGCTCAAGTCGCACCATCAAAGTAAGACAATTTGAGCAGATGTCTTGCATAATGATTAAATAACAAATTGTACAGTATGTTTGCATTGTAATGAACCAAGATGTCCTAATCAATATGAAATATGGACATAATTATTCTTAACATGCATAAAATATCGTGTTTTTCTTAAACAAAAAAACTAAAAATAAGAAATTGATAGCCCTCTTACTTCAACAAAGGAAAAGTTGTCAGTATTTTTAAATGTATAAATGCAATAAACTAATGAAATTTACTATATTTTCCAGATTCCCTGACAGACATTTCTGCGCAGTGTGCGGGTTCCCTTCAAACTACACATGCATACCGTGTGGAGCCAGATATTGCTCTGTCAAATGTCTCGGGACACACTTAGATACAAGATGCCTCAAATGGACCGCCTGAATTGTTTAATATAACTACGACTTTACTGCGTTTAATGCTTATTTACATCCTTTTCATTCTCGAATATAATTTCAAGAGTGTTATGGCAGTTGAATTCTTCAATACCAAATGAATGGTAACTCACTGTCCTAAATTGTGATTTAATAATGTAATTATAGTGTAATTAAACTATAAAAAATTAAAATATTTTTTTATTTGATGCTTCCCTTAAAAGCAACGCATCTGCAGTTCCTCTATTGTTGCGGATGGACCCTGAATCAATTAATATGAATCGATCTGCTGCTCATTTGCCCTCTTCTAGTATCAACAAAATATTTTATTTTCTATGTTGGGCTAACTTTGGCTTGCTAATGATGCCTTCCTCACATATACTAATCTCATGAAATTTGTTTCTACAATTTTTTATAAAGAACGTATTTCCGTCTTACAATTCCGTTTTGTAAATAAAACTATATATTTCAATTTGTACTATACGTCAACTAAACCTAGAAGCTAAATTGGTGTATTCAAAAACTAAAAATCACGATTGAAAGTAAAAAGTATCGGAATGAAATAATTCACTCACCTTTAATTGCAATTAAACTTTAATCGCCATAAATACTTCCGTCAATGTTATTTTTCGTTTTCCCGCTAAAACTTTTTTTTTTAAAGCGACAAAGGTTGCTCGCCTTTCGAACTAAAAAAAAATATTGTCCATTGTCATGAATCACTTATAATAATTCTACATTGTTTTTGTAAATGACTTATAGTATTTAATGTTTTTAGCTGTGAATTTGCAATTGTATTCTTTTTTTAAATGCTGATTCGTGAACGCTACCATCTAACGGTGGAAAGTAAAACAAAGAAAATCAGAAACTGACGTTAATTTTCACCATATTATGCAATTAATATGTGTTTAAAATTACTTATGATTTTTATTTTAATAAAACTTACTTAAATCGCAGTACGATTACGTGAGAAAATGTTTTAATGTACTTTTAAACAAGTGCCATCTAGTGTCGAGAAGTAGAAATATAAATTTCAATTTGTATCGCAAGATGTCACTTGACAGTTTTAATCGTTAATTCATATATTACGATGATGAAAATGGATAACTATAAAGATGACCAAAGATTTATTTCATTTCAGTATATTAAAAATGTATCCATGGTGTTGCTAAGAATTGCAAATGCAGTCAATTAACATTTTACATTTGCATATTTCCTAAGTCACGTAACGATTAGCCGAATATCTTACATTTCGTGTCGTGCCGTGGTCTCAAATCCTACTAGTTTAAAAAAACATTTCCTACATGTTTTAACTTGACGTAATAAACACTGCGACCTCACGGTTACAGTAAATTAATTCACATATAAGCTGAAATCTTGACAACTAGCAGTAATTTATTCTAGTATCACACTATAGTCGTCAAGTAGACAAAAAATGTGTAGAAAACCAATATGTATATCGATAATGGCAACCCTTCTTACAGGGAGGGTCGACTGCGACCATTGGAGGCGATTATTGAACATTTGTGACACCAGCTGGCGGGATATCGAAGCCGCTCATAAAGGGCGACTGTTTGCCCACAACTGCTGACTACCACTGCTGGCCGACGACAAAATGGCCGCCCCCGCTAATATACGACAGGGCTGAATTACATAGATATTTTTTTTTAATAAAAAAGTTGGTAAACAATAATGTTTCTTACTATTTTACCATTAAAACTTTCGCTAACCTTTCACAGGATGTTTACAAAATTTGGGCGCTTTCCCGCCTTTACCTGAACAAAAAAAATAGTAAACATTTTGACATAACCTAAAATTAAAATTGGAATAAAATGCAGTCTCGTATTGTCCCTTTGTACTGTGGTCTAATAATCAAATGAGTAAAACTGGGGTTGCGTTTGGACAATATTGACATGCATTTCGCCTCGACATAATATAGTGTTATCAGACTCTCCCTTATTCGTCTGTGATATCCCTCGCCAAATATTGATAAGAGGGCACGTGGAGCGTTATCACACGGGGCAGCTGCGGTGATCAGAAACCCCATTGTTGCAAGCAGATGGGCTCCCTACACTTCCTATTGCGTGAAATGTGTCCGTTGACACACAGCTTCAGTTATGATACTGGTTCGAAGATATGGACTCATATTAATTATTTCCATCTGACAAAAATCTTTTAACGAAAGAAATTTGACTGAAAAAAAGTGGTATTTGGTAAAAGAAAACAAGATAAATTCATGTACTTCCATCATTTATTACTTCCATCTCATTATATTTTGCATAAATACTTTTTGTACAACGATTATATCACTTCGTCTCAATTTCAACATAACCTCAAAACAGTTGTGAGAATTGCTTCATTACTGTATAGTTTATTTGTAACTGGATTTATTTAAATTCTATTGGTTTTTAAAAACAAGACAAAGCAAAATAATACGCTTCCAATATAACAATACTCGCAAACTATCTCGTTTATTTAACAACGCGACAACAATGGCCACGGCTTAATATCTCTTAATAATTATTTATTTACAGTAAATTATATCACAATCCATGGTCGAGGCACTTTGGACTACTCACGAGTGGACAGACGCGGGCATATAATAACATTACATGGTTTTATTATGTTTTCTAGTTATTTTAATCTCGTATTATTGAAGGCGGCTTATTTTTCTATCACATGGCAAACGACAACCCTGGTGAGGCTTTTTAATATCTACACTACTTGAGCGGGACGAGTTTACAAAAATGTTTTTTTATTTTTATAAAAGTAAATTATTGTCGATGGTTCGTTCAACAATAGATGAAAAGTTACGATAATTAAAAAATAAATGTCAAACTTGTCTGTAATGATGTCCTTAATAAAGCTGCCTCGATTTATTCTAGGATTTCACTTATTAACGATTATAATTATATTTATATACATTTATTTACACAAAATGTTACCATCTAAATATAATATACAATTCTCACTTAAAATTATTGACTCGTTTTTCAATAAATATATAATATTAAAGCCAAATACATTATTTTTTCCTACAGATGAGATTTTACATGTCAACTTTATTACTGTTAATTTAATACTGGGCTAAGGGAATGGTTAACAATGTTTGTCACTCGAACCACAGACTAAAAATAGTTTTTTTTTTTTATTATTACAAAAACCGATGTTCGTATTTTAAATCAGTTTGATAATCTCGATTCTAATAATAATGAAGGGCATTTGCTAGTTTTTTTTAAATGCATTTCACTGAATAATCGGAAAAATTGAAGTCATAAAAAAATTAGTCTGAGATTCGAATAAATTGTAAAGGAACATTAATTTCATACCGACAGGCAAAGTAAAATATTAGCATATTCAAGAGATTCCGTACGTAAAGCTTACGGCCGCATATGCACGCGTCCCATGTCAACGTTTTTAAAAATTTCCAAAAACCCACTGCGCAATACCATAAATAGTAAACTTTAAACATCCAATATTATTGTCGTTTTTGTACTAGCAGTCGAGAACACAACTAATTATCGATCTACCTCAAGTCAGGACTTCATAATTCATTTCCCGACTTCTCTGAGCCCTTCTCGTATTATCCTTCGTCCAGGTTTCCTTATAAAACCGGCAAATCCCACTCAAGAAGGCTTCAAGGACGGCATTGTATCAAACTATTGCTCCTCGTTCCGTTCAAGGATCATCTTTCTTTTTCCTCAACTTGCCCTCAGTGTGTATCGTCTGCGTGACAGTTTCCACTGCCGTCGGGAGATCAGCATCAGGTTCTATCGCTGCTGACAACGCAGCAATGTACGCGCAAGCTATCCGAAGGACGGATAATTTGGAGAGTTTCTGGTTGTGACTGTAAGCGGGGACAGCTCTTCGGAGAGTGTCGAAGGCAGCACTTATAGTGTGCACTCGCGTCCTCTCCCTCGCGTTGGCTTCTATCCGCCTCTCCCTAGTCATGTTCTTGTAATTCCTCTGTTCTCTTGGTTTAACTTTATCATTGTACTCAACTACACCAGGATGTGAGGGTACTCGAGGTGGTTCTGCTCTTTCGGGTGGAGGAACCGGCGATGGGGGGGGTTCAAGGGGCCTTCTTCTCTGTCTTAGTAAGCTGGTTTCGCTGGTCTTTTTCACTAAGGATAACGGTTCCCTTTGCGGTTCTTCGGCGAAGGACCACGGTCTGAATGGGTTTGAATCGCTCTCCGGGCTGGCGATGTCGTCTCGGGAACTTAGTCGTATTCTTTTCTTTGGTGGCTGGAGCAGCGCGGGGGAGCGCTCCCTCTTGCGCCGCGACTCGTTGTCGGCGAGTCGCACGCCGGAGTCGTCGGAGTGCGCGGGGCCCGAGCACGAGTCGTCGTCGTCACCGCCCGACACGAAGCCAGCGTCGCGTTCCAATATTCTATCTGAAACGAAATGATTAACGTAAGATAACGTTTAATACGCCGACATTAATACGTTTTATGTTTTTATAATTTATGGTACCCAAAGGTGCGTAACAATTTGTAAACCAAAAACACACAGGATGCTATCACACTGGTATGGTGGTAAGTTTATAATCTATAAGTGGGGGCGACGGAAGCTGTGGACGACAAAAAGACGACAGAGAAATACAAACGGCGCCGGCTCGTTATAGCGCGGACACGCGACTCGCGTACTAAACCCAATACATGGGGCAAGGAAACCGGCGGCCATTGGGTCATACTGCTAAGTTATTCTGAATTAAAATTATTAATTTTAAGTTAATAATTGTAACATGTTAATTGAAATTTTAATAAGTGTTTAGTGTTAAAAAGATGTGAATACATAATTTACGTTAAGTTTTAATTTTTTTTTAATAAATAAAAAAAAAGAAATTAAAAAAAAACAATAACTGGTAAAGAGTCGGGTCTCCACATGTCCTTTCTCACACGGTTGCAGACAATGGACGTATCATTTCACATAACAGACCAGACAATACAACCGGCCAGTGTCGATTGAGAACATCTTTACCTAGATGTACAAAACTGGCAAAATTTAAAAAAGAAGTAAAAAATAATTTGTAAAACAAACAAGTTCGATATTTAAATTTCAAAAATTAAGTAATGTAAATAAATATATTTGAATTAATTATAATAACACTTTCATAATATACATAAAAAAGTTACGAGACCATAGAGTATATGTGTAACTCGGGAAACTGGCCAGTAACATTCACCTTAAAAAAATAGTTTAGCAAAATTCAAGATGTTTTATCGACGTTGTTTTATTTAAATCGTATAATTAACATCGTACAAGGATGTGAGCGGGTCGAGTTTTTTTTCTAACGCCATGGGAATCGGTCGGCCGCTTAGCGCCGGCGCCCGCGCACAATTCCAGTTCACGATTTGCCCCAAGTAATAAATATTACTTTTGAATTGGCATATTGTGAACCTTTTTTTTTCTTATTTTCAATAATAGTATGTGTTAGTATTGATTTATGATGAAATTTTAAAAGTAAGTAAATCAAAAAATATTTTATGTACATATATTTCTTTAGTTTCATGTTTTAATATTAAGATACAGGCCGTATACAATTTTATAATTATATTAATATAGTTCAGCTTGTAATACATTTTTGATTGTATTGGCCGTGATATATTCTTAAAAAATGCTGTTCAACTAACCTAACCTAGCCATAACTTAATACAAAAACAAAAGCCGGTCGTTTGTCCCCATCTCTTATAAAAAAAAACAATACAACAGTAACCGTAAGTTAATTAAATATGTGAGTCATGATTTAAAAAGATTTACCCGCTTTAAGCCCTTGCAGGCGGGCCGTACACCTGCATCCATACATACACGTACCATAAACAAAACCGGTTTACACCCATATGGTCGTCGCGTCCGTCATTGTTATTTATTTAATTTTACCTCTTTAAGAAATTACTGTCCGCATTCCAAAGTTAATTGGTTTAGGATTATTTCGCCTATTTTTAGTCGAACGGTAAAAAAAATATATAAAACAAACATTGTATTTTTTTTCGAGTAATTCATTTGTGAAATTAGATAAAGAAAAGCTGTCATTTTTTTCCCTCCAATTTAAGTTGAAAATCATGTATTAGAGAAATTAGTATCGATAAACGTATATAGTTGTGCTACCGGAATTGTGTTATGGCTCATAATCGAGCGGCCGCGGCGCCGCGAAGGCGTTCCACAGATTACACCAGATGCTAAACGAATTTCAACTCCATCACAATACAATAAAATACATTTTACATAACAAGTTAAGTGAACATGAACGAGTTGGCGGAGGCGTTCAAGAGGTCACTTCGGGTTTTTTTTTTTCTTAAAAAGGATGGTGAGGAACCGACGACTCCGCCTACGTGTTACTAAACTTTGTAGTGTAATTACACTAGTTTTAATTCATTAAAGAATAAACCATAGACAAGCGATCGTCTGATGGTCTTACCGACCATAGAATATAGAGCTGGAAGAGATTTGTAGGTTGCCCGTACTTTTGAGAGAAAATAAAGGATATTCATTGAAATTGTTGTGAAAAAAAAACAAAAGTTATTCAAAGCTTTGAGCGGGCTGGTTCACTTCGACAAGATTTTGATATACTTTCAATTATTCCACAAAATTCCATATATCTATGGCATAAGGATTGTATCCGGTAGTAAAAGTAATGCATTAAAAAAGGAAGCTTCAACCATTGTGGTGTTAAAGGTTAAAAAAGGCTCTCATTACGCTATTTCACGTTGAAGTGTTAAAACAAAGAGAAGTCAAAGGTGCCGGCACTATGGACCCTCGACCGTTGAATGGGTGTCGATCTCGGTGAGATAAGACCGGACCCGCCGGGCCCGGACCCATAGATACCGATCTGGCGCCAAATTTCACAGAAACTCAACGCGTTCTTGTTTAAAAAGCACCTTATTTAAATGTTTTTTTTTTCTATTTCCCTCACGTCGTGACAGTTTACATATTCGATTTAATTAACATAGAGACGATGTGATTTAAATTAAAAAAAAAATGGCTGTAACATCCAAAGACTTTTGCCTTTTTTTACTTTGAAAAAAATTAATGTCAAAAATGATGTATCATAGTCCGGATGCACTCGATTTGCCAGTGTTGCAATTACGGAAATTTTATACCACGCGACGCTACCGAAATGAGAAATTGATGAGCGGTCAGTTATTTTCTTTATAAAAAAAAAATCAGACTAATATGACGCGTCCGCGGCGCATTCGCACGGTCTCTTAAGCTTAATGTATGAGAAGTCGTGATGTTACCGACTTTCACCGAGCAAATATTACCGCTGGCGCCGGCCCCGACGATCTTGAGCTATATGCCTTCAACATTCTGTTCTGTCGTATTCATTATGGTACATTTGAACTATGTTTGTATACTAATAGATTTAAATATAGTTAAATACAAGAGAAATACATATTTACCTTTTTAAATCTGGAATAACATGCTTATTACAGACATGTACGTTTCGTCAAATTTAAACATAAGATTTTTTTTTAGGTTAGAATTATTTTGTCTCCAAAATTTCTTTAATATACACGTAAGTACAAATGAGGTTTAAGTTGCTTTCTGTTTGTATACGCGCCGCACTACGTATCAATTCAATATCTGATTAGTACGTAAAGTCCGCAAAAAGCAGTGTATCCCAGCGTCCTGTCTGGTCCGAGCCCGCGGTCCGGGGTCCGGGCGTCCGGGATCGCATTAGTCACGTATGCCCGCGCCGACGCCGCGACAGAGAGGCGCCGCGCGGTCGCCACTACCCCTACGCGTTATTACATGTCATATACATCTGTCCCTATTCTAATTTCCAACTTGATCTGTGTAGTTGTTATAAAGAGATCCATCAATGCAAATTTACCCATTTATATTATAGGTTGAAATGAGTAAGATTTACTTATCCATTTGAGTAATTTGATGTTTGTTTTTAATGTAATTAAAATATTTGTTGTAAATGAAAATAACATGAATTATCTTACATTGAAGTCTGTATGTAAAATGTTGAAAACGAGGGGAAAAGGTTTTAAAAAGTTTTCATAGGAAAGTTGACCTATAAAACGTGCTATAAATTTTAAAAAAGTTATTTCTTTAAAGTGTTGTATTTACAAAATAAATAAGACGTATTGTTGGGAAAATATTAAATTTATGTTGGCGCTCAGCACACACTTGAATGAAGGCTTCTTTTCATTTTATAGCTTGTGTGTGAAGATTTACGGCGGCCTTAAAATAAAATACAATTTCATACCTCAGTCTGCGGCCGCGCCCGCACGAGGGGAATTATAAAGATCTACATAAAGAATGTGCTTCAAGATTTCATTTTCAGCTCGCGTATTTTATCAGAATGACTGTTATTGAGACAATAAAAAAAGATGTATTCGCTTGCATTGTTTTATATTTACATATGTGTGAAAATATACTTACAACTGCCTATGTCTCCTCGCGTAGCGGACCTTACGAGCGAAGGTGGAAGAGATCGCGGCTCTCAGGAATGAGGGAACAAGGGTACAATGTACACAAAGTTAAAAGTTCACGAGTATTAACCATTGTATAATGTATATCTAATATGTCTAACGATAAAATAAATTATCCGTTACTATGGATAAATATTAATCAGAATATGTTACACTTGGTATTAACAAAATATTTAGTCGTTTTTTTAACATACATATATTTTTTGTTTAAGATATTAGATTTTTTTAATTCACTAATATTTCTTTTACCACTCCAAATAAGCTCTAAGCTTGTGCTAAGATGTGGGCCGCGACAATAGTCGAATGGCGGTATACGAACTTTCGACCACATTATCGGAAATCGGTACTCTTAACAACTAGGCTATTGGTACTTAATTGTTTTTTTCATCATAAAATTTATTTGATATTTAGATTTCTTGTAAGCTTTAATTATGAACATAATGTTACTTTTGTGATAGAAAATTTAACAATATTGTTCAAAATCATTCCTTCTAGTTATTAAGAATTGTTTAACTTTTCCAGCGACAATTTTTAATTCCTAACCTGATTTTATTTTATAGAACACAGACAGGTCCATATACAGACCGCAATAAAATCTGGTATATTTAAATAAACAATTTTTATTTCAATTTTTATTACAAGGGTCGGGTAAGGGACGTAAGGAAATTAATGAAAAAGTAAAAAGGTACATTTACGTTACATAATAAATAAGCCAGCTCTCAGAGTGAGACTGTAATAATTAATGCGCTTAGGGTACGGCCGTAGGGTACTAGACATCAATAGTAAAGGCGCGATGCTCAGTGCCGGCGGAAATCCGAAAAGTATTTCCGCACCGTGTGCTGCTGAGCGGCCCGTATTAACTTACGAATATGTGCTCCCACTTTGATACAGGGTGTGCCACTGTTCACGATATTAAATCGTTATATTTACATTATAAACGTGACTTATCACAACGGACATCATAGAACAAACATATATTGAAATGTGCTCGTGGTAATTATGATTAGTTCAACGAATTGCTTATAACTAACAATAGAGGGCGTACTATTGGAAAGAAAAATAAATTTACTTCATTTTGTTACATACATATTGATGTACATCGTTGTTTTTTTATTAATTGTCTGTTAATTTTAACTGTCTTAACCTATATTACAATTACAGATAATAAAATACTGGTGATTTTCGACAATATTTCTGTCTCACTCGGACCTTTTGAAAGGATAAAGACAACAATATTCTGCTTCATGTATCGTCAATTAATCCAAGCAATCAAATTTGTTTCACGTTGACATTTTGAAGCTTTGCACTTACACGGCTTTATCTTTGTTGACTTGTTTTATTTATTCTCATTTGTGTCACAACTTTGTTGATTTAATAAAAATAATTATGTTTTTTTTTCGCACATCATATATACTAACAGTTTGAACTAGGCGTATCCCGCAGGGCACGAGTGGCTCACTTGACCATCAGTCTACATTATTAAAACGATAATAGGCTAAGGCATTAAAGCAAGTTATAGGCTAATTTTAGCTGCGGTATACAGTACTGTAGGGGAAAGGTTGTTGTGCTAGATTACCTTTGGATCACTTCACTCACCTCAAATTAAAAAAAAAAAACAGATTTTCCTTTGTTTTATTCCAGACAGTGTTCTATCTATATGTTAAATTTTATCCAGATTAATTTAGCTGTTTTTGTGTTTTTTCTTCATAAGAGACGGAGGCAAAGGAGCTGCGGGATCGAGAAGGTGATCGTCGATGTCCATGGACATTTGCTAACAAACATCTATTAGACTAAAACTGTCGCATTTGTATTTTTTAGTATTACAAGTTTTTTTTTATTATTTTATTAATAATTCTTGTAACCATTCCAGGTATGCTTGTGAATGCTTGTCCAAGAATATGGTCCATGATAGTCGAATCACCATTCGAATGGTGTGATTTGAACCCACGACCGCTACATTAACAGTCCGTACCCTGAACTATTAGGCTATTGGTGATTAGTTTTATTTAGGTAATAAATATGTTAAGTTTGTGTATGCGTGTTATTGTTACAATGATAATGTTATCAATGATAATGGAAAGAGCAAAGGGAACTCTAGGCGTTGTAGTTGTTGACAATTTTAATTTGAAAATTTTATTGGAACTGAAACTAACAAAGTACATAGTTCCAATGATCATTGTGGCAAAGTTGAGCTATAAAATTATAAGTTTGAGACTAGACTGGTCAACAGTTGGCGGTGCTTCGTAGCTAGCTCTCACTGCGGCGCTGGTCAGACGGCAACTTCAAAATTAATTTCGAAGTTTGATCGAAAAATGTTTTCTACGTCGTCGGTAAGTCCCCGACTTAGAGCAGCGCCAATCCAATAAAGTGTTACAACAACGTAACATTACTTAAAGAATTTTTCAGTTCAAAGTTATATTTTTAATCTATTAATAATAAAATTGTATGTAATATTAAATATTTTAAAAATGTGATTGTGAGTTTTCTTTTTACACAATTTATTTAAAACAACATACCATCATTACAGAATAGATCCGATTTGAAAATTACGTTAAAATTTCGAATATGTATTAATAAATATGAAAAAAAAAAACTATAGATATTGATTTTTTTTATAAGAGAAGGCAGCAAAGGAGCGGCGGTATCACAAACATAAGTATCGACATACATCGCTGACAATATGAACTTTATTTCTCTCACTTAACGTTATTACCTAAAACATTTGACATGCTGCATTGTCGTGTCATACTTGCAAATATTGATAAACAAAAGAATGTTGTTATTACATTATAATCTTCAAAATTGTGTACGCGTCGGTTATCAACAGAGATAATAATTCAAATACCAGAAATGATAAACAGTAATTAATCCTAATAAGGAAACTTATCTAAAAAAAAAAAATACTAAAATACTACAAACGCCACGATGTCGCGAGAAATTTAAATAAATACTCTAATTAAGCTACATGTCGTTTTAGACAGTAATCTATTTTTATGCCATATTTCACCCAGATCCGTTTACCAGTTTTGGACTTACTGTCTGACAAAAATTCACTAGTCTATCTTAACTTTCGCATTTTGAATATTGGTAAATAAAAATTGATATATCCAACCTTTTTGGTAATACCAAAGAGGTTTTATACCATCTAAAACATTGCTAGTAATTACCTTATTGAAATTCGTGAACGCACAACAATATACAGTAGGGGAATTTTCATATCTGCTGTGTAACAGTGTTGTCGGTATGGATTTCATGAAAACAATCCTAACTTTACTATAGGGTGTCTTGATTAACGTAAGAGTTATAGTGGCTTGAACTTTGCAGTTAGATTGCCCACATATTAACTTTACAAGTTTCCACACGATGCACTTTTCAATTAAGATTCCTAGTGTATAGCAGCATGGTTAAATTAAAATATTTTCTTCGAGTTATTTAATAATCTTATTAATTAAATAAAAGTTTATTTAATTTATTATTACTAACACTTATGACTATATAAAGATGTGTCTTCAACATAGATGTCGTTGCTGTTTCAGTGATCGGACGCGAAAACTTTGCATCCCTCTTAAAGAATTCGCGCGAACTATTGAATGTGAAATAAGTCATAAAGTTAATATAAAGAAAAGGTGCATAAAGATATTTATTATTATATCAAAGGTTGAAAAAAAAGTATCAAAAAATCATGTTTGCATTTCGCATAATGAACGACCACTTGGTTAAGCACGTTGTTAAATAATAAAATAACTTAATTAGTTAAAATGTATTCTAAAATAAATTATTATAGTACAGATTAAATAAATTATGTGCATTCGAATTATGAATTGTCTAGTTAATAGCGTCAAGGGATCTCCGCTGTATTGATAACGGACGTGTTAATTAACAATACATTTTCATATTTCACACAATTAGTGTTTCAATAATATCTGATAAATATTGGATTGCCCAGGAATGGTTTAAACAAAGTTTCATAATCTATGGTAACGAAAATTTGTATATGCCGACCGACGGAACCAATTACGCTAGCGGCATTCTTACCGGCCTGGATAAATTTTTGGCATTTAAAAAAAAAAAAAAAAAACAGGTAACTTTTTTCTGGTAGAAATTTCTTTAAAAGTTTACTTGTTTGGTATAGAATATAATTTAATTTTCTCTGAACATGTAATTCAGAAAACACAGTATAATTTTCGTCGAGATGATTCCAATGTTTTGTTGGAAGCTTTGTTTCGTATCTCAAACGCCAGGTGGCGACAATTTCAAAGTTTTCAATAGAGGCTTGTTCCTAATTAATTCTTGCTTGTAATTCTCGTGGATTCTATTCACTTAGAATGTTTCACTCGCGATGTACTGCGGTTACTCATTAAAATTTTTAATATGAACTGTGTTTTGTCAAGTTTAATTAAAATTATGAAAATCTAAAAATTTACGTTCTTATGTCATTCTGTTATATACCTTAAAATTCATTTAATAAAATCTTGTTTATGTTGAAACTTTAGTATAACGTTTTCACGTTATTTTCAAGTTAGAAATAAATAAAAAGTTTTGTAGAGAAAAATACACGGGTAGTATTTTTTTCTCCTGTACACTTACGTTACTACTGTAGACTACGTTACTTGTAGATGTATATTCGCATCTTATTGTTTTCGAAGGTCAAAATTCAAATCTTAAACTAAATTAGTCCGAAGTTGTCCAACTTTATAATTCACTGATATTGACGGCTTCTATTTATCTATTTATTTCTTTAGAAAATAACTAAAATTTCCTTTATCGAGGACAATTTGATGTTCAATTTAGTAGAATTAACTTAATGATTCATTTAGCCAGTTTATCAGCCCTGCCCACAGCTGGACATAGGTTTTTCCCAATGCCAAGTTAAAGCACAAAATAATAATTATTACTGTCACAAATATAAGTAAAATTAGTGATGTCCAATTCAAATGTTTGGATTCTGTTTCGGAATCAATTTCTCGGCAACTTGTTGCCACTTCCCACGCGAACGATCTGCATACATTTGCAGGCTCTTTCATTCCAGTACTTAGCATAAAACAAGGCCCGACACCAAGTCATTATGCAGTCTCGGATTTCGAACTACTGCGGCATAAATTTACGCCATTATCAAAATATCGTGGATGAAGTAAACCGAGCTTGAAACGGATTTTACCAGTTTGGGGGCATTAACGCGTGCAACGCTTATTGTCCGGGTTACACGCCAGCGCTGGAGGGGTTAACCAAATTATGCAATGTGACGTCGGCGTTCCTGTAAAGTAGAACTTTCATTTTACCAAGTATCGAGATTTGCATAGCGTTAAACATGTGGCTTTAGTGCCTGAAGTCGCAAAACAAGTGTGTAAACAAATTGCGCTGTACTGAACTGTTTTCAGAGATTTGCATGTCACTTACTTTATGTTTAAACTTGAAGCTGAACGGATTAAAATTATGTAAATCGTTTTATTACTAATATCATCAAATTTATATTGAAGACAATCGAAGCGAGTGCGCGAATCATCAGTTCAATACGCTTGAGAGTATAGTTTATCTTTTGTCTGCAATCATTATGACACATCGCTTGTCATTCGATTAACAATTAGCAACATGTCTGGAATTATGAATTACGTTGCACGTTATCTTTAAATGCATTTATAGAAAACAAAAGAGGCGATGTTATTGATAAGAAAGTGTCATGTGAGTGATAGTGTATGAAAATTTGAAATACAGGAATTTTTAAATTACCAATACCATACAAATGTTAAGGCGGAAATATTTAATAAGTGTGTGATATTTTGTTTCGTCTGATACCTAAAAAGAAACGTACTCGTATCAATTGAGAATTATCTAATCTTGTACTAATGTACTTAAAAGTAGTAAGAAGTAGAGTTGAACGATAGTTTAAAAGAAAATTTCTACAACGTGAACAATCTTCAATAGTCCTAAGAGGAATTCCCGTTGTACTCCTGTAGGTGACTTAGAATACTTTGATGACGTAATCGACGTTGATTTGACTGAAAACAAATGAATGTTAATGAAGACATATGTTCATACCAATTATTTTTACTGATAAAAAAATACATCTCGTGTGCCAGTTCCGTGCCCAGTCTTTGACATAATCTATTTCTTTTCACGCTATTCCAATTTCAAATAGTTTTAAATTTATGAATAAATTTTTGAATCCAAGAAACAGTACCATCGTTTGCGGAATCGAAGTCAATTATCGTAAAAATGAGTAAAGATGTTTATCTATAAATTGTTAATGACGCAAGAGATATCATTTTAGCAGTTTCACGGCGATACGATCGTTCGATTTATGTTTCCATTGTCTCAAAACGAACAGCTATTCTCATTAACGTCTTTGAATTGAAGTTTACGAATGCGCTTTAAATGCTTAGGATTCGTAAGCTCATAGTATTCTCGATGCTTCCTTTATTGTTGGCATAAAAGGAAAAAAAATGAAATCAAACGTAATGAGGCAATTTTACTACTTATAAAAACGGCTTAACTCACGAGTAAATCGGTGTTGGTACCGACTTATTTCAAGCCCATCGGTGGCTGTTCTTCAAGGTGAGTGGGATTGGTACTATAGCGCATTCGCTGCCAGTGCTTCAGTGAGCGACGGGTAATTGCAAGTGAGCGCTCACCCGCCGCTGGTTTCGAAACTAGTCGGTACCGACATTGATTTGCACGTAAGTTAATTCGTTTTTATAAGTAGTATATTGAAATGTCTCGCGAAAGTTTTACCACTTTAATGAGGTAATTATTTTTTAAAATTAAAAAAAAAAAAACTATTTCTACTTAAGTTAATTTTGTGGCGATGTTTAATAGTCGAAGCAATCGTTAAAGTTTAAGGACGTAGTAATAAATATATAAATTAATTCGTTTATCGTCTTCGTACGTAGTAAGAGACGAGTCTATTAGTACGTTGAATCCAAAAAAATCTTGTAAAAACGTAATCAATGACACGTGAGTAGTAATGTAGATCTTCAAGTGTTGTGTTATGTCATACATTAAATCGATACTGCAATCTTACCACGTAACTGTTTATCTCTGTCACGTCTTGTTATATTGATAAGTATGTTGTCTGTTTTGATAAAAAACGCGTCCTTTGTCTGGAACTTTAAATCAATAAGCGAGCCATGTTCTTCCTTTTAATTAATTTTAAATGTCCTTCCATTCATTGTTTTTCTATTATATATCATGGTTTATATTCTAGAAGCTACTCTTCGTAAATAATTTTGAAAGCACATTAGAGCTAGCAGGCTTATCCCATCGTAATTGATGACGTGCGGAAGATAGCTCCAAAGTTATGACGTCATATAACGTTCTAATGACGTCATAACTGCATTGCCCTCCGGCGCTCCACTACTAACGCTGTGACAGCAATGAATGCAACGTAATTTACCAGCTGAGCCAGCTACAGCGACACATTCTGCATTAAGCCACCACTTCACCGAAACGAACATAATAAATTCATACAAAACAACTTATTCGGAACAAAATCTGATTCAACAAATAGTCAACCTGCCCGTTTCCCTAAAGAGGGTCGGCACAGTATGTACTACTCTTCCATACATTTCTATCAGCAGTCATATAACTCACACAATTCTATAATGAATCCAACCTGTAGTAAAAAAAACTTCTTTAAAATGTTTTTTTTTTAGTTTTAAAATTAAATCCACCGGAATAACGTAACGAGCGGCGGTGGCATAGTAGTTAAGCGCTTGACCGGACCGGACGGTACTCAGCATTGTCCAGATTCGATACCTGCCATGTATCAATGTGTTTTTCAATTTTCGAATTGCATACGTACATTATCCGACGCTCTTACGGTGAAGGAAAACTTCGTGATGCAACCTGCACATATCGGCGAAAAAATTCAAAGATATGTGTGAAGTCAATCAACAAGCATTGGGCCAGCGTGGTTGACTATAACCTAGTCGCCCCTAAAAATAGGGTAGGCTCTGAGCCTTTCGGTGGGGATGTAGTGAGATGTTGATGATAGAATAACATAACAAAAGGTACGTCTCTCTTTACGTCTAATTAATAGCAAACAGTTTTACTAAATAAAACAATAGCTTTATACTACATTATTTACATACAAATAAATGATTACAAGGCACTTTCATAACATGTTTTTATTTATGTATCAGAAACCTTTTGATGTAAAGAACGTCGGCCGTGCACAACTATAAATCTACTGTTGCACGTCCGCCTTATGAATCGTTCATACAAAATGCATTTTATACAATTACGTGAGCAATGGAATATCACTGAATATACAATACTAGAAAAAAAATGACGAATAACGATGTCATATTAATAAATCAATAACGTTCCTAATTGAAGACCTCGAACTGAATCGTCTTCAATTGTCTTTTTTATGACATTAGAACAGAAAATATGTTAAACACTTTTTAACGAACGAAACTATTTAGTACAAAATTGTGGAAGGTCTATGTCCAGCAGTGGGCAAACAATGACTGATGATGACGATATGAATTAGATGAATGATTTTTAAACAAAGTCTTCACTTAGGGATTATATTAGTGACTGAATGACTCTTAGTGGCAGAAGTCAAACAAGTTAGGTCTGTTTCTATTCTTATCTTTATGCCCTGCATTTCACTCTTGGAAATTAAAAAAAAAATACTAAAATGTACTTAGAAAACCAAAATTCACAATATTTTCACTTGAGTGGTCTTTTACGAAATATTAAGGGGTTTTTAAAAAAGTATTTTTGAGATGAGCAATACGCTATTATAAAAGAATTAAATTCCCTAAAGATCTGAGTTGGATGGATGTTTAAAATAATATTTGTAAAGGCGAGAGACCGTGTTCAATTGCAATCGAAATATTTACGAAAAACGCTTAAATTTTTTTGTCCCATGAGATTTCTTCTCATTTTAAACGTTTTTTAAACTGTTCTGGTAACATGTAGAAATTGATACGTTCGTTTGAAAACACAAAAGTGAACTATTAATTTTGTAATTATTTCATACTTAGTTTATGTGTTTTAGTGCGGACGGCAGGAAGTCGTTGGATGCGTAAGGAGGACCGCATACTGTGGAAGATATTGGGAAAGGCCTATGTCCAGCAGTGGGCAGACACGGGCCGACGGTGATGATGATGACACCCTTATCACATTATCGCTTAGAAAACACTATTTTTCTTATAAGAGAAGGGGGCAAAGCGGCGGGATTACAAGGGTGATCAACGACGCCCATGGACATCTGCAATACTAAAACAACCCCGGATGCGTTGCAGGCCTTTGATAAAGAGGTACGCTTGGTTCTTAAAAGACCCTCAGTCTACTGCCATAGTTATTAGTCAAAGTTTATTTTATTAAATTATTTTCCGTTCATATAACATGGGCTATTCATCGTTGTAACGCCGGGCCGAGATATCTGCGGAGTTATGTCATATACCGTGCTAATGACGTCGTAACTGCATTGCCCCGCAGCTCCGCGACTAGCTCCGCTGACTCTAATGAATGCAACGTAGATTAATATTCTCAACCTGTTGAAGTGATACATTTTATTACACTAGAACTATACACTCAATTGATTTAAACATCATTTTTATAAACGCAAGATATTTTTTTAAGTGCAAGTACGTTGATAACATGATTTAATGAGAGATTCACGAGGAACGAATGTGTCTAATTAATTTTTTACAATAAATTACTACCAGTTTTTTTTTATTTACTTCATTTTTTTTGTACCATTCCAACTGAGCTGTAGACTTGTGGTAGGGTATGGTTTACAATAATTGTGGAAAGGCGTAATTTGTATTTTAAACAAGTGATCGGATTGTGAATTACAAACACATATATTTTATTGATTACTCAAATAAACAAACGAAGAATGGCCGTAAGAACGATCACGTGATTATAATTGCTACCAATTAATACAGTCTTTTTATGTTACTTCGAAATGTATTTATAAAAAGTTAATTGTTAATGTAATTAACAATTTTGTAAGTAGTTCACGCTTACGTAGATATATGTTTATACTGGTATGTTTCCACCTTTCTTAGATACTTTAAGTATAGCGGAACACACGCTTCTCGGATGAGTTCCTAGATATAATGAAAGCTTAAAGGATTTTGTCTGAAGTGTTAAAGCGTTTGTATTCATCTTTTTACTTTGGATTTCTTTTAAAATAAAATTTAAAACACAAAGCTCATTTTAAACAAAACAACGGAGCCATGAATTCTTTTAAAGACACAATTATTATTACGTATGTTTTTTTTTAACATCACATAATATTATTAAAATGATCATCCATATAGATTACATCAATTAGCAGCGAATGCATCGTAAAGCCTGCAACACACTTTAAGTTTTAATTGCATAGTCGGGCAGTTCAGTTAAAACTGAAGGTGTATAGCTGGTGTTAGCATCGTGGTGTAGTTGTCGCTATTTGGCGCAATAAACGTCAGCCGTCAGGTGCGACCGCTATAAATCCAGTGCGGTTGACCCGCCTTCATGAATCACTCTCGTGAATTGCACGCTCTACGGGTACGTGCTACGTGCTACGTGCCACGTGCTACGTGCTACGTGTCCCACACGTAGCGATCGGTTAAGACGTTGCCAGATTTCAATTAAGATGACTTAAGTATAGGCCTTTGGCACTGATGCATTTTAATTTGTAATTTGTTTGGATGTTAATAATGCAATGATATTTTATTTAATAAATAATAAAACAGTTTTCCTAACATTCATAGTCAAAGGGTAGAACATGTAAACTTTTTCATACCATTTAAAAAATGCTTAGAACTGGAGATTTTGCAAACAGCGAATATTATTTCGTTATCGCTTGTCAATTGTTTATAAGTTGTTTTGTTATTCACTTGTTTTTTTTGTTGTTCAAAGTTCGTGTCAACTAAAAAATGATCCTATTTTTTTTGTATAAAAATTTATTTACATAAAATAATCTAAGAAATTTTACCCTTATCGAGACTGTTATCATAGTCATAGACAGATTAAAATAGACAAGTGTCACGTGTCAACAACTTTAACACTAACAGATTTTCCAAAAGAAATTCATAGACAATAAATGTCAATGTCTGCTATTGATATATGTGAATGTAATCTCTCATTTCCATTGATTTCTACCATTCACATTTAATTGATGCCTTCCCGAGTGCATGATGTAGTCGACCTTACTCCATAATTGGGTCTCAATAAGTGGTACGTTAACGAGGTCCGCACATGCCAAAATATGAGAACTTCATAAAGTATTACGTGTGTACGACATCGTTAGTTATTGCATTAAATTATTTTTTATATTTTAATTTCATTTCAATTTCGGTACAGTCTAAACAGTATATTTGTAGTAATATAATTGTTAAAATAATGATTGAAACCAGCAATCTTGAAACCTAGAGATTGATACAATGTTCACACGTAAGCTTGTTATTTACGTTATATTTTTTCTTTGAATTTCACACGGGTATAAGCTAGTAAAATAAGAAATTTAATCAGGTAATAATCTGTTAATGTTACGAATAGTTTAGTATTGAGATCCTCAATGTTCTACACAATTTGAAAGATCTTCTCTTTGCTATTTAATGACTCATGTCGCCTTTGAATGTAATTTTCTTTATTCATAATAAAACCTTATACTTATCTTTATATATTATGTCTTTATCGTTAACTTTCTTAACAAGGGAAATGTAGGAAAAGTTATTTTTTTGTTTTTTTTTCGTCACATTTATGATTTCTCTTCTTATCTCGCAAGGACAAACCCTAAAGCGTTTGGAAGATTAATAGGAACATTTATCAAAGTTTTGTTTCTTGTTTTAAGACAAGAGTATAATAGGGACAGGACAAAAATGTTTCACTAAATTATCCAGCTATCTTAAATTATCTATTTATTAATGCTACAAGAATAAGAAAATGGACTGTCGTTTATAATGATCTGTTAATGATCGGTGATTAAAAAAAACAATTTAGGATAGACATTATCCACTTGGCAGTGGGCCGGTCAAATTTGTCGGGCGAGCGACGCCAGGTGGGGCAGGAAATTACTGGAGTGGAGGCCACGGTTGGGTACCAGGAGTGTGGGTCGTCCTCCCTCCAGGTGGACCTCCAGGTGGTGGACGACTTAGTGCGGACGGCAGGAAGTCATTGGATGCGGAAGACGGGGGACCGCATACTGTGGAAGGCATTGGGAAAGGCCTATGTCCAACAGTGGGCAGACAAGG
>JAODUI010000007.1:1344098-1354123 GCA_027563995.1 Papilio gigon | reverse complement strand
TTGCAAATCATTTTGCTTTAATTACCTACGCGCTATTCCGGACAGAGACCTATCTCAGTGCCGAATATCATCCCTCGCCACTCCACGCCGCCTCGTTATTACATATACTAAATAATTTCTCATTGAAGTATTGCCGCATTTCAACGTCCACGTCCGCGTCCACGTCCACGTCCACGTCCACACACAAGTACACGATGTTATATAAAAATACACATTAATCACACAAGGTCTCACGATACAGATGTAGTAAAGAATTATTTTACTACGGGTAAACTCGGATCATTTTCGTAATACGACGACACCCGAACTATCAATAATAAATCGTTTTAAACAAATGACATTTTCATATCCATTAATATGGTAATTTATTGCTTAGTGTCAAATGTCATTCTCTAAGATGGCTACTGAAGCTGTTTGAGAGAGCACGATAAATACGAACTCTTACCAATAATTAGGAAGGAATATCTTCTCTCACTGCATCTGTACAAACTTTTTAATGTCGAATGTGTAGCGCCTAGATGGTATTAAATTGATACATCACGAATCCAATAAGATGTAAAAAAAAATCTATGCTTATCTGCTAAATAAGAATGCAGGTCAAACACGAAGTGACAACCCTAGCCATGTCTTAAGAATTACTAGGTACAAAAGTGTTCATTTTACACGTGTTCAGTATTAACGCACTCCGTTCCAGTCACACGTATCGCTGTCTCTGTTTTTTCAGAGAATATGAAAGAGATGTCAATATGTGTGAAGATATGTTTCATGACAGTCAAAACCCACGATAAGAGACTTCAGCTGCTATTGGCCGACAGCACTCGAGGGCGGGGGGTTGCAGTTCTCGGAATTCCTCTGCAGCCTTCAATTAGTCTTTACTTATTAGTTATGTACGGCTAATTAGAACATATAACTTCTAATACATCATTCACATTCCATAACGGCTTGTGTTATGTACCTACAATATAATACGTCAAGAGTATCTATGTAAAAATGTAACCTATGTAATATTTAAAAGGAGATGTTTTGTGTATAAAGTTGTTTATTTACCTCGTAACTCAGAAACCGCAAAACGGATCTGGATGACATTTCGAGCAAAAATGGGTTATGGTTTTGAATACAGCTTATGTCCTCATCAACCCACCCTTATCTCTACGGAGGGTCGAGATATACTACTCTTACATACATCTCTGTCAGCTCATATCTGAACTCACACACTTCTTACGCGTAACCTTCACATAATCCATCCACAACTTCTTCGGTCTCGGTTTACTTTATATCCATCCACATTCAACCTCATTACCTTCTTGTTTTTGCGTCAGCCTGTCTTAGAGGTTACTTACTCAGTTTTTTTTTTTAATTTCTTACGGTCGAACACGATGAAGAACACACCTGTGTCAGTGCCAGTAATAAATAAACCTTACGCTTATCTATATAACAAACGCCATAGTGAAATCATAATTGATTTTTTCTTTTTAATTTGTATGATAATTCAATGTATAATATTTACTAATTCTATACGATCTACTAAATCTGTCGGCCAGCGTCCTACCATTGTTAGCAACTGTTCAAACATTGAAGCGATGCGATGTCCGCACAGTCAAAATAATGTATTGTTTCACTAACCATAGACTCAACATCCATGTCTGACGCGCACCTGGCAGCCACGTGCTTTTCCGACGATTAAACGTTGCCATAGACAATTTTTCTTCTCAATTACATGACATTTGTTAACGTCAAATGTCGAATTTGAAAACATTGCAATTTTTAATCAGTTTAGGAAATGATACCAAGTTGTGTTTGAATAATTAATTTTAAGATTTTTGTTTAAAAAACGTTTACTATATTTTATAATAATCTGTAAGTCGTCACTATGGACCCTAATATAAAATAGCACGACAAAAAATGTTAGGTCACACATAATGTCTTCATGTGCTATAAACTTTGTTGCCACGATTTTGGGTCGCAAAAAAAGAATTCAAATTTCAAAATGACTGCCAACTTTTTGCACTCATCACTAATACTATGTTTAATGGATAAAACCACCTGGCTGAATGTGATATATTGCATTTGGGTGACATTTTGTCAGCGGCAATTTGTTACGCATCACAGCCGACGATTTTTGAATAAAACCTAGACTCGAGCGTCGATTTCTTTTTATACTGAAAATTATGCAGGAACTAGCGCGGTACAGCCGATAACAAAATGTGTATTCTATTTGTTTGCACATACACTTTTTCTTTATTATTTAAAAATAACAATATCTCCTAAAATCAAAGAAATTAACCTTAATATCAAAATTAACAGGAGAAGAATGCTACTATAATTTTTGTTTACTTCCTTTGGTCGTAACTGTACTTTTGTTTTTTTCTTCCCCGGGGCAAACATATGCTAATATAACAAACGTAAAGCTTGGCAAAGAAGGCCATTAATTTTCTACATTTTCCTACCTGACAGATTGCCTTAATATTTAAATTTGAACAAACAACTGTTTTCGGATAGTCAGTAGAACATCTGTGCATTACAAATCAAATTAAAGCATCTGGATACTTCTGTTTTGTTTTTAAATTAGCTGTTTTTTTATAACAAAAGGGGCAAATGAGCGGTGGCATCACGAGGCGACCATCGACGCCCAGGCATCCGCCATACCAGAGGAACCACAGAAACTGTACCGTCTGATGTATTGCAGAAGGCACGAAATTTGTGTATTTCAGATTAATGGAAAAGACTTTATGAGGTTCATATATTATTTGATTATTTACATATGAAATTGTAACCAAAGAATAAAAACAAGCGTCATAGAAACTTTTTTATTAAACTGTAGAGGAATAAAAAAATTGTCTCTGGTAAAATTTTAATATTACAACTATAATTACTTAAGATAGTTATCGTCAGTTGTCTTTATTGCAGATTAAAAAAGCGCATTTCTAAAAGTTTCATTGCAAAATTTCCATTCGATTCTCTAAAAACATAAAAAAAAACAAGTCAGTAAACATTTTATAGTGTTAATCGTTTATGACCACATCTGGGGAGAAGCCAATAGTATTTTTTTTATGGCAACAATTACAGCTCCACATTGGAGCTCTGTAGGGTGGCCAAGTTATAAAAGAATGCGGATAATTACAAATTAACATAACTCAAAATTAACATTATGTTGATATAGATGAAGTATTCTTAAGAAACTGCAAAGATCTGTTTCCTACAAAATATGAACATTGTTTTTTTAATTCAGTTTATTGTTTGCACACTGGCCTAAGTTAACATCGAAGCGTCAATAGCCTAATGGTTATGGGTACGGACTACTGATCTAGCGGTCGTGGGTTGGAATCCCACCATTCCGGTGTAGTGAACCATAGTGAACTATATCCTAAAACAAGCTTTTTAAAACCTACCAGAAATGGTTCCAGGAAATATTAGTAAATTAACAAAAATCCACCGATATTTTAAAAAAAATGTTCTGATTACTTAGCTTTGGTATTGAAACGCGTGGTGGGATTAGCTAGCATTATAAAAAAAATAATAAACGCGCATTAAAATTATGTTCCGTAAAGCTTGGGAAGCTATTTCAACCTATTTGAGCGCTAAGCGGCCAGCGGTAAGCGCCAACAGCCGTCTGAAGTGACCTTGCAGTGGCGCCCCGTTGTCGATAAAATAAATCACATATAAAAAGTCGATTTCGCATGCGGACAAGCTGGCCGTGCAGCCAGATGGCGACCCCCGATGATAACCCGCATCTGGTGCGGCGCGTGTAATTGTTACCAGCCAGCAATTGTTAAAACGACGGGAACAATGCTCGAAATAAAAAAAAAAAAACATATTTTTACTCTATGCCATTTTCACTTTGAAATGTCAGATGTTCAACTTTGTTTTTTTATTGCAGTTAAAAAAGACTAGGTTGAATAATTCTGGTTGCTCTCAAAATGTAAAAGACGACATTAATTGCGAAAAAATTTAACATTAAAATGTAAAACTGACAATTTAACTTGAGTACATAAACGAAATGCGTTCGTGTTAAAATTGAATTACGGCTTTTTTAATTGTTTCCTTTTTATCAATTTTGTAATTAAAAACTTAAGCGAAATAAACAATTTAGTCCATCATTGACATTTAGATAACTAAATAAAGATATAATATCATAAATGATAAATTATATCAATAAAAATACAATTCGATCTGTTTGATATTTTATTGAAGCCTCGTTTCCCGGATGTTGGTAAAGTATTATATAAAAAAAAAACACCGAACTAGTTGGCGCTAAGCGCCATTTTAAATTGATCAGCTTGTTAGCGATAGAATTTTATTTGAAATTCTTTTAGTACCAGTTTGCGAATTAATGCAAATGTTGGGTTACACGGCTCGACGGCGGAATGCGGTGACGAGGATCGCTCGAGTAAACATCTCTTATAAACAAAACACGATCGAATTTCTAAAGTGACACGGCCGCCTTCCTCTTTTGTTATTGAACTTATAACATTGCTTCTAAAGTACGAACACTTCGCCCTTGAAGAAGCATTCAATATTTTATAAGACGATTAGGACAGACAACACAAATGAACGTTAAAATAACGAAATAAAAAGTCTAGCTTCTTAAGCATAGACAACACAATTTAAATCCAATCCACTTGCATCTGTCTCGACTAAATATTTACAATGCTAGAAATTTCGTAATCGAAATCACGAGCAATGCAACAGACATTCAAATGCTTAAACTTCCGCGGTGTCGCAACGGTCATACAAACTCGGAAATTGATCTATATTTATGTAACAAAACAATAATATAGAAAACATACCAAAAATTAAACTAACAAACTTACAGAAACAAATTTGTAAACAAAAATTTAATCCTGTTTAGTCAATGTCAAACCTTCTACTTTTTTTATTTTTTAACTGCCTGTTTTTTTCTTTTTCAAATGTTACATCCGGCCAAGTATGTAAGTTTATTTTTTTCTATACAGTCAATCATTCTTGACTTGTGCTTTCCCTAACGTATTAAAACAAAACTCCGATCCAGATATGATTATTTTTAACAAAGCGTGTGTAGGGCACCGAAGCGAAAATTAAATGAATAAATTCGGACGACCTAACAAGGCCGTGCCGTGTCATTCACGCCTCCGCGGCTCCGCGGGCGATGTGTGTGACGGTGCACATCGAATGAAAACGTATCATTGTTTAAACAAGAAACGTAAAATGTATATAAAGTCTGGCACCGAACAATAATATTACGATGAGTACTAGGACTTTGATGAAACATTTATTAAATAATTTACAACGATCATTTTACTTATCATTGTTAATTGAATTATTATTTTTGTAGCTGGCAACTCTAATCAATAATTTCGAATTTAGAATAGACATTCGAAATTTTAAAAATTGGAGCACGTTCGTCGTTTCACGGCGCTTTCATTTTTGCATTATTAAAATTATAAAGGCTATCGACGGTATATATTGCAAAATTTGAAATTCTTAAATGTCTTTTTTGGTTCGTTTTCTTTTTTTTTAAACACATGATGTAACGTTTTATTTGGCTTTTAAGCGAAGGCAATCTGGAAAGATTTGGTAATATCTAGTTAACGTGGTTTTCATATTAAATTGCATATATATTAAACGATCTATTGATTAATGCTCAAAGAATTTATTGAATCAAATGCTATAGGAATTTTTTAAGTCAATTTAATTTTTAATTACGTATTGATAATAAATGATAAGTCAAATTGGTTTTTCCCGCGTTATCGCAGGAGCTTTGCTATCTACAAATATAATGTGATAATTGACATCATCAACCCCCCTTTTCCTACGGAGGGTCGGCAGTATATACTCTTCCATACATCTAAGATCCGTCATAACTGAACTCACACCCTTAAACATATCCTCTTTCATACAATCCATCCACACCGTCGGTTTCCTCTAGCTTTATATCCATCCATCCACATTCAATCTCATCACCTTGTTTATGTGGTCATCACCACTTCGCATAACATATCCATACCATACAGTTTTCTCTCTCATGTTGGCATTATTGAAATATACATTAATTCAGTTAAATAGAGGGGGCAAAATATTACAAAAAATTAAACCTTACACCCATGTGTAGGAAATCTTAAAACGCTAAAATTTTAGTGCATTGCTAAGACTTCGTATCTGAGTTGTTTTTTTTTTTGTAAATAGTAAGTTTTTCTGTATCCGCAGAGGGAAGTTCGGATAGCCTTTTGTCTCCGGCCACCCGATAGCATCCTCCCTTTGTCCTTTTCGACGAATTTTGGCCTACACTCCGTCACCCTTTTAATATTAATGCAAGTATGCTAAATTCCAATAGGAATCTTTACATTTACAAAAAAAAAAAAACATTTTCGACACTTATCAGTTATAACAACTCTAAAATAATAAAAGGCCAGCATATTTTGACTTCTTTACACGAAAAAATTGTTAAAAATAAAATGTATTACAATGAGGTAAATTTAACCCTTTCCTTCAAAAAGGTTTAATACGTCATTACACAAATAGACAATTCTGGCATTAATTTTGAATTCATTTGTTTCGAATGTGAAAAAAAAATTGTCCTGGCTGGCATGTAATTAACATTATATGTTTTTTTTTATTTTAATATCTTTGCAATTTTCAAGTCAGGAAGACATCTGTGTTTCCCGGCGCAGTCCGACCTTCGTGTACCATTGCGGATTCTCTGTCTGAGAACTTGATCCATCTGCCAGCCGCATGTCACGAGAACAATTGTTCCGTGGACCTTATTACGACCAATTTTGACATCTGTTGCATTACGAATTGTTAACTGGCAACATCGATTGTTCGAGTGTAATATAATTTTGAAGCGCCAATAGCCTAATGGTTAGCACGGACGACTCATTTCGTGGTCGTTCGAATATTGTCATGAACCATATCCAAGCGCAAACTTACTTGGAATGGTTACAAGAAAAAATTGCTAATATTTAATAAAATTTAACTAAAAAAAACAGTTTCCTATATATCGATATTTAGCTACTTTATGACAATAACTGAAGTTATACCTTTATAAATTTATCCGCGTGGACTTACGTAACAATTTCCTGAACACATCAAAAAATATTCAGTAAAGTACGTGAACTTGAAATCTTTATAACTTCGCAAATTCTAAAGATTATGTGATAGTTAAGAAAGTGACGTCACGTCCGGGATATTTCCAGTCGAGGTGTCCGCAACGTGAAGTTTTTGCGATCTTGTAAGGTTTTGTTGACGTATACATCGACTTTTTACTGCTATGATATTTTGAAACAACGTCTTCACGTGTACCCGAACACGTGCTTTTGCACCGGACGTTGGTTCTGTTGATAAGGTAACATGTGTACATATTTCTTTTGCCACATTTCGGCTAGTTCGGCGGAAGGGGGAAACTAAAACAATAAACTATATCGATGCGACAATCGAATACTTATAGCGATAAAGGTCGACAATTTTAAATGATATTAAATGCAGAGCCATCTAAACGTACGCGTTGTACAACAAACATATCCTATCCTGTGAAAGTGGCGCTGCAATCGGTAATAATTTTATCAAAGAATGTGCAAAGTTTACGTAGAAAATGACATAAAAAAAGAAAAAAACATGATCAAGCCTATATAGTCAATCAGTTCGTAAGTATTGTAATCCATTTAACAACACTAGTATATTCTATATTCTTAATAGTTATCGAGTCTGTGCTATTAGTCTATGACTGATGAATGAGGTTACTTTTGGCGCGGCTTTTTGACAGATAGTGACAAGATCACGCTTGTTCGTTATTTTGTGTTATTCATAAAAAAATATAGTAAAATATTGTTTAAGATCTATCTATCGTTTTAGTACAGACGTTTAATTATTGTGTACATATAGTAGAGTATGGGAATGTGCGTTCAAAAACAAAAGCACGACCGGCGCCCATGCGTCGCCGTGTGTAAATCAGGACGGGCATTGCTTATTCAACACATAATTACCTGATCAAATACATACATTACGTATATGTTAATCACGGAACACCTTTAAACAATTGATGGATTTTTTCCTTGACACATAAAGAATTTATTGTTACATACAATCTTGCTAATAAAAATACGAAAGTTTACATGAATGTTTGTTATTAGGATACTTCGAAACAAAAACAAAAAATGTCAGCACGAATTCAGATTTTCTACATTGTTCCGCAAATTAATACACAAATAAAAAAAACAACTGAAATATTGAGTGTCTGTCACCTCGTATATGTCCACACGGCGTCGCTCAGAGCGTACCCAAGTTAGAGGTGACTTGACCATAGTAATGAATTTTAACTAACACATAAAAATTGAAACGTAGCACAAAAATTGTACCGTCCGATATAATACATGTAATATAGTGGTCACTAATGATTCTCTATAATTCACCAAATATTCTCATCCGTCCATACTTTGAGAATTACGTAACCGGGAAACCCCACAACATACAACACACAACAACTACAAGATCCTGACACTTTTTGTTCACCGCTACAGGTGTCCGAAAATCTCATATTAATACAAACTGCTTAACTCACGTGTAAATCGGTAACCAATATCGACTAGAGTTGAGCCTATCGGGGGTTCTTCTTCAGGGTGTGTTAATGAATGAAACTATTCAGTACCGACACTGATTTACAAGTGTGTTAAGCTGTTTTTAAAAGTATAGTGAAATTACCACGAAAGATTTCATAACAAAAAAACTCTTTCACCGCAGTGTTATAAAGACCCAGATGGCTGTACCTCCTATGTTAAGATTATTGTCAGAATATTAATATTCTCGTCTCCATTAATGAAGACCATGGCTTCATATATTGTCTAGATTTAGTATGTATGTATTTACTTAAAAAAATGTAGCTTAATATACAAGTTTTTTATTTGTTGACGGGGGGAAATCTTCGAAAGATACCCTACCTTCTGGGGGGAAGACATGGTTATGTTGGATTCGACCTACTAAAACACCCCCGGTGGCCATCGTCGAGTGCAACTCATGAGGGTTTCGGGATCTCCGAGGAACACACCTCTAGAGCGTTGTTCATTTTAAAGTTATCTATAGAAGTGGATATAATTTGTGCACAATTGTAGAACATAGTCTGATAGAACAACTAGGCTACTACTAATTAAGTTTTTTTTTTTAATTCCGTGCATACAGTCTGAGGCAACAGCTAGAAACTGCAATTTGGACATAACATCGACAATACTTTCCGGTCGCAATATATAAATAAAAAAATACTCTATTCTAATTGTAACAAATTATCGTTTTAACGATTTACTTTACAATGTAACATGTCAAGTCAATGCTGTCAGCGTCTAATTAGCTGAAGTAAATTGCCAATAATCTAGACATATACCTGTCTAGGTATAAACGTCTCGACCAATCAGAACGTTTTAATGTACGCACAGTTTAATAGGAGCCTGTCGATGCGATTATAGAAATATGCATCTGAAAGCAGCTTCACTAGGTCTTCCCGTACATTGTTTATCACGAGTTATACCTAACTTGCATTGTCATAGTGACCAACTGTTATTTATGCATTGCTCGCGATCAGTATTGCTAGCGACCCCGAGCGGTCGATTTCCGAATTTTTATGTATTGTGAATAACACTAAGAGAATTTATCCATACAAAAGCCTTTACAGGTTTCTTCACCTCACTTTTGTGCTTCAGATGGCATTAGTACAGATCTATAGATTACAATTCTATGGTGAGATAGTGATCTATCTACGTTTTAAGAAATGTTATTTGAACATTCAACTTAATTACTACTTAAGACTAATAGTTAGAAGTACGGATTTCCGATCGAGTGGTTGAGGATTCGAATCTCGACATTCGACTTTTGTAAACCATATCCTAGCACAAGCCTGGAGTTTAGTTAGTTTACAAGAAATTTTAGTAATTTAACAGAAATCTGCTAGTGGTTTAAAATTAGAGTTCAAAAAGAAATTGTTCATGAATTGCGTTTTAATATTTCAGTCATGGAAATTTATATCAAGTTCAAGTAATTGCTCACTATTAGAGTTCGTATAAACA
>JAODUI010000007.1:1318945-1331203 GCA_027563995.1 Papilio gigon | reverse complement strand
AGTGATATATTAAATTACCGTTTTACTTTCATAAGCATGTTTAATTTTTTATAGTATATTATTAACGGTCAAACATGGGATATGTCAGACGAAAAATTGACAAAAATATGAGCAAGCCTGATGGAAAATAATGGCTTTCCGATTCTATCTCTCCAACTCCCGGCCCGCGCTTACTCGACGGAAATTTTTATTTATAAGATCGTCTGTTTCTTTTTCGACGCGATTCATATATGTTGTTTGTTTTTTCAATTGGATCATAGCGCCTTGGCTCTTTAAACGTTTACGTGTCATGTTTTAGTTGTTTTAAGTTTACTATTCTGTAACATAGGTCAACAAATAAAGGTTAAATAATAAAGTACAGTAGTAAGGAGGTAGATTGAGGTAACAATGAGAGGATACGTACTCGCACGTCGTGGTCCCGCGGCGTGACGTGTCACGGCGGCCCGGGCCCCGCTCGGCGTGGGTGGCGCAAACATCACGACCATTTCACTTCTACTGTATCTCTGTTATTCGCCACTTACTATGATGTTATACATGCAATAAATTTATTAAAACATGTCACGTTAATTTTAGATTTTTTTTTCAAGTAACTACTTTAAGATCTCAAGAACACATTTAAGAAATAACTAAGTCAACGTTTCAAACATTTTCCTTTTGTTACAGACCAGCATCAAAGCATCGTTTCCTAATAATTTCCTTTCCAAGCGTCATCTCATTAGCACGAGCGGTAGCTAACCTCACAAAAAACATGGCCGCCACAAAAACGGGCGCGAGATGACAGATACGATTCCAAATATTTCGGCGATGCGGCCCTGAAACCGAAGACCCTCGCATGATTTATTACACGACTTAAAGTATAACAAATTGCCTTTGAAAATTTGCTTATGGATTGTTTTTCTTTGTTGTCTTTAAAGAAATTCTTATGCTTCGATGATCAGGCTTACATTATCTCTACAAATTTGATTCATAACGTTTTTATTTGCATTGTTGATAAACTTGTCACTGACTATTGGGAGGTCTAGCTTCCAACTCTTACCCTAATGGTTCATAGATGCTTGTAAATCTTTCCATACACGTGTAATAGGTTTTTCAATGTTTTTATTTTCTCACTACACAAACACACTGTTGTATATAAAATTAACGCATAATTCCCTACCATTGAAGTACACCCGGATTCTCTAACCGAACCTATGATTACGTCTTGATTGTAGCCAACAAAAAAAAACCAACTCCGGAACTCGTATAGTAGCCGGAAACTAATTATTGACGCCTCGTGATAGTAATTAGCACCCATCTGCCACTACCAATCTGTACTTTCCACTTTAATGGTTTGAATAAAAATAAAAACTAAAAAATGTTGACACATGCCAGTCAAAAAATTATATGTTCTTTATAATTATTCAATAAAGTCGTATATCATTTGATTCGAAATGTTAAAGTAGATGTAAGTTACGCCTCTGATGCGACTCACAGACCACCCGCGCGCCGCACAAGAACAAATGTAATGTTCAGGCAGGGACGAACTAAGACCACTCTACATTTCTAATTATCTTTACCAAGATTATTAAGCCACGCAATGTTAATTGGGAAACTATTAAGCGGTTCTAAAATCATAGAAACCTAAAAAAACAAAGGGATTAAAACTTTGGATTCAGGGATCGTTACGACACGAAGTTTATCATAAAAATAGTTTTAACCACGTTAAGCTACTTAATGCAAAATATATAATGATTCCGGCCCTGTTCAAACACATGTATAGGCGCCCTAACACCAACATGCTTTACGCGTTGCCATTAATCTAGGAAATGCTACGCTATTATAAATCGTTGCCATTTCAATGCTGTCGGATACTTCGCAAATAGCTCCCGTCAGACCCATGCTGGCGGAGCTACTGAAAAATTATGTACTTTCCCTGCTTAAAGACCATTTTACAGTTACACTGCCCTAACTGGAACATCGCAGGATAGATTTATGTTATACAAACATGTAGAAATGTTAACATTTAAAAGAAATCTGTTATATACGCTAGCGTCCATAATAATATGTGGAAATGTAAAGTGCTTCGCCGAACTTTTGTAACCATTTCTCACATCGACCTAAGACTTTCTCTACAAATGTCATATCTACCACCTGTTTGTCCGAAGCGAGTCACGTTCTGACAGCCGTCCGAGAGTGGAGCGGCATCGATAGATTATGATCAGCGTACGTCGACAAGGTTGACCCGGGCCGGACCACGTGTGGTCGTCGGGCGCCTGTCCGCGCGGGGTCGGCACGCGCGCTATGCGCCAAGACCGCACCACGGCCTGTTAATAAATGACTAAAGCGCGGCATTAGGCGGTTCCTATATATCATTTATGTAAATTATGACGAAGACATATCTAGCCCGCTCGCCCGACTTCACTCCACACGACCAGCGCGGCTCGCATACCACGCTTTGCCTTTGTTAATAAATTCACGAGACTGCACGTTACGGACTTGTTTTGATCGTACGATAAAACGCTTGTTGCAATCTCAACGCTGCTTTTTAAAATATATTTTAATGCAATTATAAATTACCTACAATCGATAAAACTGATTATTCAAAATGGACGTATACATTCTTTCAATGCGTTCCATTGACTTCCACATTTAAACAAAAATGTAATTAGGATTTTTTTTACATTTTAGTTAGAGAGAAATTATTAAATAGCATTATTAAAACGCATCGTTTATATATTAAACATTTACTTGCGTACAGAAAGTTTTATAGAAGTTATTTGTTACAGTATACGGGATAGTTCAAGTGTAGCAAGAAAAATAAGAGAAAAAAATGGTTTGTAAATATTTATAAGAATATCTTGCTGTGCTATTAAATTGACTAGAGTTCTCAGCATGATTCGCCAGGTGTCGCACGCCTCTCCCACTTAATGTATTTCAAATAGGCATTGTTTACTATTATAGTGGTATATCTGGCAATACATTGTCAATTACAAACCCACAATGATTTTAAAGTACCTTTGTAAAGTCGCATTGTTGTGTTGTGACAACTGTTTGTGACTCAATATAGGCAAGATTGATTTGTGAATTTCTATTTTCGGTTACGTTAAGAGACGTTTTGCTGTGATATATCGACCTACTCTTCCTTTTAATGATGACGTATGACGATGCATATTATTTTCACACTAAGAAATTATTCTAAGCATTCAATTTAATATTTATTCGAAGTTTGTGCAAGGAAAGAAACAAAGGATTATCAAGAATACAACAAGATGTTATCTTTAAAAGCAAATCTTCCTAAAATTGTTAATTATTTCAAACTACTTATTCCTTCTTTATTCGTAGGAAACTTTTTTAAATGCCTAAACAATATTATGTTAAGCAATATTTGACCTTAAAACTGATACAACTAGATTCATTAAAATAAAACAAAACATACTCTGTCCCTACAACAAGGATATAATTACAAAAAAACCATGTAAATATAAAGGGATGCTGTCTGGATGTCCACGTGTCCTCTCGTCTACGGAGGTCCATGTTTGGACACGTTGCCCGCTATTAGCGGCCCGCTCCCTGCGGCTTCGCAAAACTGTCCGAGTTTTTGTACACGCCTCGCATCGGTTTGTCAACTGGCACATTAGCCAAGGTGTTTGTATCGTGGTGGTCCCATTTTTTTTGCTCTACACGATGTTAATTGATGACAATTGTGCTCGTCGACCGTTAGGGTGGAGAGAGATGTTTCCTAAACAGATGCAGATCGCTGAGGTTACTAAAGATGTAACTAAAAATATTGGTAGTTGTCGAAATAGCATGCTTCGTGTGTTGTTAATATTTTCCTTCGATCATCCTCCTTATGAGATTTTCAATTCTCTTCTGTTCAGTTGTATTCCATAAAATTGGCTTTAACTTTTCAATCCCAACTCATTCCGCCAACAATTCATCATCATCAGCTCATTATACGTCCCCACCAAGGGGCTCAGAGCCTACCCTATTATTAGGGGTGACTAGGCCAACGGGTCACTGCGCCACTCTAGTTAGTTAGTTATTTGTCTTTTGTGAGGTTCTGGTAAAGAAAGGTGGTGGTTTGATAGATCGTCCATTAGTTTTGGCTATGGTACAAATCAACACCATTTGACCCTCACCCACTTACAAGGTAATTTAAAAAAAAAAAACAAAGTAACAAAGATATACCATATTAAGGATTCCTTACCACATTTTATTCAAGTCAAAATCTACATACATAGCTAGTTATTTAACATGATGTAACAGTTGTCTAATAAACTTAATACTTATATATACAACCATGGTCGATATATACGCATTAAGATAATGTAGATAGACCGAAGAAGGTGTGGATGTATTGCGTGAAAGAAGATTTTTTTTTATAAAATCTAAACTATCGCTTGACCACGATCTCACCCGATGCCAAGTGATAATGCGGCCGAAATATGGTACGTGTTAGTTTAGTAAGTGCCTATTAGTAAGTGGATATGCGTAGGAAATGTTTGAGTTCAGATATGACGGCTGAGAATGCTAGTTTTAGGTTGAGGTTCTCGACAATAGTTGAATGATAAGATTCGAACTTACGAATTCTAGATCGGTAGTCCGTACTTTTTTCCATTAGGCTATTGATGCTCTAACTGTAGTTCATAGACTTTCCCCAATGCCTTCCACAGTATGCGGAATAAATAGTATAAAGTTAATATTCTTTTTAACTAATATATCTACTTAGTCTTCATTAAAGTCATTTGTAAAAATAGCTTCGACTGCCGTTTGCAATTGAAACGCTAATTAATCAAGCGAGATGTTTATCTAAGGCCTTAAATTCTTACCCTATCGTTAATTCGTGCAATTATATAAAAAAAGTTTCTCGCTATAATGTCGTAGTGCATTATCTTAGATGACATACAGCAGGTGATCTGGATTAATCCCAATGGAAGACTTGCAGAAACGAAAATGACTCGAAACATTTGCTAAATTTAACATTAAAATGCAAAGACCCGACGTTGATAGTCAACGAAATAATGATGGCTATCAGCACCGTCGAGCTGCGAAGTAACTTCAAAGGTAGAGTATAGGAACAGACTCCTTTCAATTTGAAAGATAAATTCTCGTATGGTTTTAAATAAAGAACAAATAAAATGATTAATAACAGAAACAAATGACTACATCATTGTATTTAGATTACTTATCTATTGGATTTTGACAGCGACTTCTTCCGCGCGAAATTGAAAAATTGACATAGTAAGTAGCCCATACTATCGTCGATGGTCACTTTAGTAATACCGCCGCTCGTTACCCCCTTGTCTTATGAAAAAGATGTGCTATTACAGACAGTAGTTTACATCTGTTCAAAATTTCATCCAAACGTATTTAGTCATTTTGACATAACGTGGTAATAAATGTCTATCCATCAAAACTTCCACATTTAGTAGTAGTAAATTGTCTAATAAGTGGTCAGAATATCCTGTCCTACATTATGTTTGCTATCCATCGTAAATCTTTACTTCTGTTACTCTATCTTGGAATGCCACATCTAGTTATTTTTTTAACTCGATGTATCACACATCACGCTCCTAAATATAGCCTACCGCACCTGTGCCTCAATGAAGCTATTACACGACTGAAACCTGCTTAGAGCTATCAGTGGAATAAAGGAGGCCGCATCAAAGTGTGACATGTACGAAAAATTAAGTGGCCTCATAAAAAATGCATTTTTATCTCGCCAATAAAAAGCACTGGCGAGTTAGATGCCAACCATTTTAACAACGACCTAAAGATACGTGAGAGATTAGCGGACGTTTATAACATTTCACGATTATTACCCCGCTGAGGGAAGATAACATGATTCAAAGTGATGCTCTCTGGTTAGCTATTGGACCGTTGCGACATTTATCAAGGACTAATTATAACCAGCAGTCCGTATTAAAGAAAAAAAATAATCATCTATGTGTTATGTAGACTCTACATATCAAATTTCATCCAAATACATGCAGTCGTTCTGGACATACCATAACAAACATCCAAACTTTCGCATTCATAGTATCAGTTAGATAGTATTCACAATTGAGATTGAGAAATAAGTCCACAAGGACCACAGTCAGTGTTGTCAGTTTACCAGCTCCTCGATAACAGATTACGAAGGAGGATTTAACAGATTTCAATCGAAAGATTCCATTCGTATCAATGTAGGACAGTGTTTATAATGAAACGTCAATAAATCGGGTATCGAGGCGCGACCGTGTTTACGATCCAAACAAGCCGGGCTGCACATGCATGCAGGATGATATCATACCGACGGAACTATTTGTTTTTTTACTTAACATCGTAAAACCGAACAACGCTCGCTCGGGTCACTGCCAACGCTGGAACCAACTATACGCAAAATGTCTTCGGTTACAATTAATCATCATCATCAACCTGCCATTTTCCTTACTGAGCGTCGACAGTATGTACTCTTCCATACACCTCTGTCAGCTCATATCTGAACTCGTCACACAATACATCCACACCTTCTTCGGTTTTCGTCTTACAATTAATATTTGACCGATAAATGACAATCGGTGGGCGATTGTCATTTATCTATAACACTTATCACAATTAATAAAATTTAATGTAAGTAATAATTTTAATAGCCCTTTTATAATGAGATTAAATGTAGAGTAACTTCAGTTGTAGGTAATAGTCGATAATGAATATTGTAATTGACAGAACGGAGTAAAACTACGTTCTATAGACTTGAATGATCAACTTGACGTGTGGCGATAATGGATATGTGAGTAACATTACCATAGTATTTTTAATAAAAATAATTTCACTTTGGATTATAAAGATATCATATAACCTGGTGACGACTATTTGGCACTGAGTAGGCACATGAACCAACTACACTACTTCAGTTTTAACTGCCCAATCGGACTGCACAGTTAAAACTTATGTCTAAGCAAAATTTAAGCTTTCAGTAAAACCGTTTACTTCTCAATTTCGTCTACAAATGCAATCACACTGAATGTGTGTAGCGGGCTTTATATGAAGTTTGTATTATCTCCTCAGTATAGTGTTGCAAGGACATACGTCTAAAGAATTTAACAAGCCATCAAAGTAAACGGTCTCCGTACACCTGTTACACGGCTAATTGCAGCAACTGACCCGGGAGCTCACCAATTAAGTGTAAATTACGCTGCAATATATTTTACAACATACTTACTTTTATATACATAAAGACAGAAGAATAGCGGTGTGTTAGTGTAGCGTAGTAGAGAGCAGATTCTTTAAAAAGCTCTTTATTCTCTGGCATCAGATTTCCTTACAAAAATAGTTATAAATATCATGAACTCAAGTGGGTCGTAGAACGTTTGGAGAGACAGTATTTGTCCCCGTCGAGCCGCTCTCCCCTCCGTGTCGGAGGCACGCGCCTCGTTATGCCTACTGCTACGTAATCCGCATTACATCCAAATAGCCGATCGTGTTCAGCTGCTAACGGCACAGATGTCCCGCGCAAATTAATTGGAAATGTCAAGTGCACGAGGCCCGCCGCCATCTTGTGTACCCCCCTCTCATTCTTTATTTTTTTTCGCGCGCACGTGGCCGTTATTGCCAGACAGCTGGGCGAAAACGCGCTTCAATTTTTTAATGTCTCGTCTATAATAATTGTCCTTTGACATTTGACATTCGGGCCTAGAAGGTGCGTCTTAGATGGGCGTTTGGATAATGCAAAAATAATGGACTCCGAACCATTTTAATTCGTAATTAAATATCGCCGTCTGTTTCCGGTAATTAGGTCGGCCGCGATCGGTTTTCGGTTTCTTTATTTAAAAACTTTTATTCGGCAACACCTTTCCACCGATCGGATGGAACACCTGATGAGCTCGCAGCTGATGATAGACTCGAGTCGGGCAACACCTTGACTTTTCGTTACGGAATTTCCTCTTCGTAATTACATGCCGTTTAAAATTGGTCGGTCGTGACCGCAGGTTATGGTCGCGATAACGATTTTTGGTGAATTCCGCCGGAATTAGCCACGCCTGGTCACAGGTGGAACTCAGATGAAACAAGTCATTTCTATACACATTATGGTAATTAATTTTTGAAGTACAAAAAATCCTCCAATAAGGTATTTTAAAACCTACCTAAAATACAATGATAATTAATTTTACTATAGATAAAAAAGGTCTCTCAAACTCAAAAAGATTTTTGAATAGAAATCGCATCAAAGTAGTTTTAAAAGCGGGTCAATGTGTTGCCAGCTCATTTCCCCGTATCCGTTGATTTGCCGATTCTCCAAAATAATGAGTTGTTAATTTGCCGAAGCAACACTGGCGTGCGAACAAGGCGTCCGTTCAAAGGTTTGCGTAAGTGCCAAATGTAAGTTATATACGATTTAACACTCTGTAGGGGTGCTGGCCAGTTTGTTTTTTTTTGCTAATTATTTGATACTTTGATACAAGTTGCCAGCATACTTTTTCTTGCCAACTTCATCATCATTCTTTGTCTGCCCACTGCTGGACATAGGTCTTCAATGCCTTTCACAGTATCCGCTCTACCTCCCGCATCCAACGACTTCCTGTCGTCCGCACCAAGTCTTCGGTACATTCTCGTTCATAAATTGCATGATTTTTTTTTTAAATAAAGCTTATTTCGGTGGAATTTTATCTAAAAGAGCCTTAAAACCCTCAAGCTTGTGTTTTATTGTACTCGCGTGTCTCAGGTAGCAGGATAAATCAAGTTTGAAAACAATAGTTGTGCGAGAAGCGAGATGCGCCGGCGCCGCGTCGAGCGCACTCCAGGGCTGACAGTGACGGATTGCTTGTTGCTTATGTAATCTGTTATAAATTGGGTAGGCTCATGTTATAGAATAGTTGATGTACTTCCGTAGCGATAGCTTTTTAGCAACCAAGTGTAGCAACATATTTACCACTCAAAATTATTAAAAAAAATATTGATTAGGTCATTGCGTATAATATACAGTACTTAAAGTATTCAAAACATAAGAGTCTAGTAAGAGGCTAATTTTGGTAGAATAATCTAAAGTTCACCGTTATAAATTATATTGTAAATTTTAGCTTACTACAGTCAAAAAAAAATACATACATCTACAAATCTATACAAAATTCCGAACATCAAAGCTTACGTATGTCAAAGTGGTGGAAAAATTGGTGTAAATACTAAAAAAAAAAATTACAACTTTTACAGCCCTGCGTCCGTAATGCGTTCCAAAGTCCCGCGTGTAGTACGACTGTCAACACTTGATACTTTATATTATTACTGTCATGTTTTCAAAAGTCTAATTAGAAGCACACAAATAAAACAATATAATACATTTCCTCTACTGTTATTGTTTTACATATATTTGGTAAACTTAGTAAATTTGTAGTATGTCTAAGCGAATACGTTTATCATTGCTTTATTAGAATATCTATGTACTTTCAGATCAGTCCATATTCGTTATAATTTTCTCACTGTTTATTTGGCAAATACCAAAACGAGGCAATCCGACAAGCAGTAGAGTGGTGTGCGCTCGCGCAGCCAACACCGAATTTCCCCCAAGCCTTGTTATTTACTTAGCGATCTGTGAAAACGACACGGCTTTTTACTGCTCACTCAACAAACAATTACGTTTACAAAAAATATTTAAGTGTACTGTCGAATTCAATGGAAATGAGAAATTATAATAAATCTTTCTGACCTATTCTACCTCTATATGGTTGCAATCACAGATTTACTATATAAAACAAACATGTTTGTATCGTCAGTTTAAACACGGGATCTACAGATTTAATAACCTATAGATACCTTACTGCGAGCACAAAAGTGAGGTAAAAAATGCCTCTGGAAGCCTTTTGTTGATAAATTAAAATGAAAATAGTTTATTTCGCCCAAAAATAAACTATTTTCATTTTTTCAACTTCACCCAAAAATAAACTATTTTCATTTTTTCTTTTTCATTTCTCAACAAAATGCTTCCAGAGGTATTTTATACACATCACTTTTGTGCTCGCAGTAAGGTATCTATATGTTAGTAAATTACCTCATTGTTGTCATTTACAATATAAAATGACATTTCCAATATCGACTCTCCGATGTGAAACTTGTATGAAACACTTCATCTTTATGATACGATTTTTTTAAGTCATGTGGAACAATAATCGTTTAGCGTCAGGTGCTTGAAAACATGCTTTTGTCCTTTAAAATGTAATTAATTAACTGTAAAGAAGTCAGCTGAATGCATGTAGCCAGTTATAAACTTTCAAGTGTAACGGTTTAGTATTTTACAAGTATGTTTTTGGCTCCGAACATCGCACGAGTCAGTACAGAAGGCGATTTTAGTTGTAGAGGGGCTAAGAATGCTGGGGGACTAAGCAGCACGCGCCTCAACTGTCGAAGCGTCAATAGCCTAATGGTTTAAAGTACAGACTACCGATCTAGGGGTCATGGTCTTTTCTTACTTTTCTTAGTCTAGTATCATTGTAGTCTAAACTAGTCGGTACCGACACCGATTTACACGTTGGTTGAGCCGTTTTTATAATTAGCATAGGGGTCGTGGGTCAGAGTTTTCTTTTCTTTATACTGAAAGTTCATATATAACTACACTTTTGTGGTTATTACTAAGTCAGTCAACTTTCAGTCAACCCGTAAACATGGCGTATGCAACTGTGCCGTAATATCATTAGCCCAAAGAGGCTAATAGTGGTAACAAAGAGTTTAGTTTATTTTATTTTTAATTTTAAAGATAAAGTCTTTTTTTTTTGTTTCTTGACAGATTTTTTGTTGAAGAATAATTTAGTGTAGTAATTAATTTATTTTCATTTTCAATATTGTTTTTTGTAATTTCAACAGAAACACATAAATCGTATTTTTTATTATAAGAAATATAGTTATATGTATTTGAATTTGTATAGATTGATTACAGTCTAGAATATCACGTACACGTCTGTTTTTATTTCACGAAGTTGCCAGCGATAGCTAGATACATTGTAACCTAGACAATCATTACTTTAAGTAATTTACATCACAATAAGTTTTATACAGGTACGTTAATAATTTCTTGACATACTAGATGTCCAAACAATTGATTCGTATAGTCCTTTACGTTGTAAAGAAACAAAAAGAAACATGTTAGCACCGCGCCCGATCGTTCATAAAAGTAATGGCTTTAATAAATTTCTAATAAATGAAATCATTCCAACCGATATATCACCTTTATCGTTGTCTTTGTTTCCAATGGCGCCAAAGCAACAAGAAAAAAAGAAAACAAAATTATTACCGGCCAGTCCGCGTTCGGATATTTTGTATTCAACTCTCGGGCGACCGAAGCGCCGTCGTAAAATGTTTTTTCATACATTTTGCACCTGCGAAGTGCAATAAAAAAAAAGTTAAGGGCTTTGAGGCCCGTGAACATTTGTGTTTTGACAGCGGGGCCCTTTGTTGCATTATATGATTGGAGTTAAATGAACTGACAATTGTGTCGCGAATTTGACAGGTTTTTATGATTTGTAAGAAAATAAAAAAAAAATCTATTCTTTTTTTTCGGTTTCGACGAGGTGGCGCGAAGCCTTTTTGGTACGTTCATTAACACTTCTTATGCAAATGAAAAAATATGATTGAATTTCGACCAAGGAACGAACAATATTATCTCAAAATTCTGGCCGTAAAAAATTATTCACATTTTTCAATGACATATAAAAAAAGGAAAAAAAAGAAAAACGACCACTCCGGTGTATATTACGTCAAATTATAATCCGTTCCGATAGAACGTTATTTGATCTGATAATAGTCGTAATGGCATGTCTTTGCAGTTTCCAGAGCGTGGGACTTCCGAACAATGGACCTTACGGTATTATTGTCGAGATTCTTATATATCGCAATTTAGATCTAACCAAAAATATACGTTTCATGATGAACTGTAAAATCTTTTTTTTTTTAAATCTCATATCGTTTATGTATGAATAACTTTTTAACACTGGCCATTTACATTCGTGGATCATCTAAAACGGGTTTAGACTTAGTCATACGAGGCAGAGGACGTAGCATTTGGCGGCACGCGAAATGTTCCAAATTTGAATTCGAAGGCGTTCGTTTTTCGAATTCTAAATTGCTTGGAATGCTGCTGCCAATCAGTAGCTCTCTGGTCTGTGATTTATTTTTTGCATTCATTTTAATTTTTAAGGTATTGCCAGTTATTGTAAAAATAATAAACTTTTGACTATATTCAATACACTAAGTAGCCTAAACTACTTATATACAATGTACTTATGTATATATATATATATATATATATATACA
>JAODUI010000007.1:1269769-1313644 GCA_027563995.1 Papilio gigon | reverse complement strand
AATGACCACATTTAAATAACTCCTACCCTGATGATCAAACTCTGTAGATTTAAATACATTTTCTCATTTAACTCAAATGGTATTAGTTTTGTGAACAATTATTTTATCATGAAGGCGAAAAGAAACAAACATTTAGCATAGTCTGTGGCATGTATACTCTTTGGTGCTTTACCATAAAAAGAGTATATCGGCTTTCAACCTTTTTAATCTATGCATAAAATCGTTCGCCATTAAACAAAACTACTGAGATAAAAAAATATGTAAAATACTTATTCATGTTTAAATTAGATCCCAAAGTGATATCGGTAAAAATTACACGTCGATTTTTTTTTAATATCACACTAATTTCCATTTGTAAATTGTATAAACTGCAAGTTTTTTTTAAAACGATATTTTTGTAAAACGATTATTTGAAAAAAAAACAAATTAAATAAAAACAAAGGAATACATGGATTCGCAGTTTTGTACCAAAACGATTGAGAAAAATTAATGTTTTTTAATCGTGGAAATGGGTTCAGTATTTAATTATTTTTAATATGGATTGGATATTTATAATTTATTATTTATCCATTAAATTGGTTCTATAGTTAAATGGTGATTGTAGACCAAAGTTTTAATATTAAGATAAAATTGTGTATTGACCAATAAACATTTGGCTTAGTTTCGAAACTAAACGGTAGATGGTTAAACAAATTTTTAGCACAATTTTTACAATTTTATTTATACAATAGGTACTTACAAAGTTATGTAATGAGTATTATTTATAAAAAGACATTGTTATATAAAATATTGATACTGTAACTTATTAACTATTTATAATGTTATAAAATGGAAATAAATTATTCAACTGTTGTTCCTTTTTATTTTGTACATCTTTTCAAATATCATGGCGGATTAATGTCACATGAGCTTCGTAGTGCCTCTCCTCACATTCCTATACACCCCGCTGCACCTAACTTCAGGTTTTGTGCGGCGACTCGTACGATGTCCCCATTCACTGGGATATCGTAATCACCATTGTAGCAATTTATCTACAATAAAATACTCTTTTTCTCTTATATTAAAATAAAATTAAAATGAAACACACGGGTACAATATTAAATTTATTAGTAAAAAATATTATACATCTTCCACAATATTGGAGAATCATAACTTAATTAAATATTTGATTATCATAGATTATAGCACTTCCAATTTCTTATAAACATGCCTTCGTACTCGTCACTACAGCGAGAAGCACAATACAATGGCCTCTAAATGCTCTGCCGATTCGCGAACTCAAAATGTCACTTATAGCGTTCAGTTAGAGTCTATATTACTTTAAAACCTCGCAATGAGAATATTCGACTCTAAATATAGTAATTTTGGGATACATTACGATAACAAAAATAAATATCTAGCATGCGACACGAGCACTCGATCGTTCAGTATCGAATTCCTCGATACCGTGGAATTCTTCTACCTTGACACTCTTATCAAAAAATATTGTTCTCTTCGAGAGATGACAATAAGTTTTAATAAGAATTCGACAAAAGAAACCCACCCTTAAACACTAGCTAAGTACACCGACTCGAGTGCGACGTATCGAATTTAACGTTAGGGTAAATTCAAATTAAAATAGCGCGCTCCTACAGTGGGTTTACACTGACATCTGTTCAATATACTGTTACATATCAACAAAATTATCTGAATATATAAGTCGAACTAAAATATAGCTCACTGGCGCCCTCTTCTCGAAGACAAACAATCCTTGTACTCTAGTTGTCCTATCATTTTTTTTGTCATTTCCTATGTCCATGCAGGTTTTATATGTTTTCTGCCAGAATTCTCCGCGATAGCACCGCCTCTGACGGTCGAATAGTGAAACTATGTATAAAATGGCGTCTTATATGTGGTCAAGCTTAAACTCCGTGTAATATGTTAACGCCCGTTAGATTGTACGGCGGCCATGAAATGAAATGAAATGTTTAACAGTTGTAGGTATTCGGCTATTACTGATCCAGATAATGTTAGTTAATAATCAGTATATTTTAAAGTCTAGGACCGCGCTATTTCAACCTATACTATACTACCGTATTAGTTGCTTTTCTTTCTAAATTTTGTCCTAATTTTATACTCGCATTAGATTTAAAAGTTTAAAATTTTCATAGTATCGTATTAATTGTGTAAAAAAAATGGTTAAAACGTTAAAACCGAATTAAAATAACATTAAAAGCAAATGTAGACACGAGCGTGTATTGTACTAAAAAAAACCTCGCTGTGTATTTAGGTACAGTCGAGGACGTTTATTTCCTACCCATCCGCGAAATTTTTGACATAATGCAACATACGTGGAAGCCTAAAAGGCTCTTAAATTGACCGATTGCTGTATGAATTCAAGTGGGAAGCGTATTTTATTTCTTTTACTGTACTTTAAAATTGCCAATGTAAATTGTCTGTCATATAGTATATCCGGGGCCTTCATATATTGTGCGTAACGCAAACCATCGAATGCCTAAATCTAAGGAGAGCTAAGCTTTTAAAGGGACGCTATACGCGACATCAGTTTCCTACTCGACTATGGGTACCAGATGACATACTTTACATATGCGTGCGTGTGCACACATATTTACCTGATTGTGTGAAAATAAAATCGAATCAAACTTAGATCTATATACTTAACTATAATGTAAATGGTAAATATTTAGAAAATGAGCATTATACGCTAATATGTCGATAAATAACAGTCGTGTGTTTGAAATTAAATAAAATCACATCAATGTGAAATCGACGCGGACGCAGTTCAGCAGTTGCGGCTGAATTGATCCCAATTGTATTTTTAAAAACACTAAGCATTCATCGAATCTACAAATTATTCTGGCACGTTCCAGGACAAACAAGTCCAATATCAATGTCACGCTAAAAAAAAAACTAGATTTAAATATAAAGATAGGCCATAAACGTAAAAAAAAACACTAGAAACTTTTTCCGTATAAAATTGTCAACCTCAGAATGTCATTAGTGTAAACAAAAGAGCAATCGAAACTTTGAAAAGCCCATCTAGGTATTATATCTTTCGAAAAAAAAAAAATATAAATTCGTCACAGAGCCACGTATAAACGACAGACACGGCACGTATGTAAATTTTGTACTACGTTGTTTAGTTGTATCGTTGTTAAAATAAGTCATCACGCGTCGTACGGGCCGTCGCAGGGCGGCGCGGGGCGTCGCGGGCCGTCACAAGCTGCTTAGACTTATCGACAACCATGTATTAACCAGCTGTAGGACATGAAGCACCATAAAACACGTCAAAAAACAGTACATATAAAATCATACTCCGGTCACTCCTCGACAGCGTCGCTCGGGCACGCCGGCGTCCGTCCTTCTCCAACTAAAACCTTAAGCGCTAAAAATGTATATATAAAAATTCGACCACTTGTACGAAAGGATAATTATTGCGTAGTATACAATGGCGCTCGTCCGAAATGATATGTAAATATAGCTTGGCAATTCGTAGCTCAGTTCACCGAGCGCGCAGCGTGTCAGAGAACATCTGTGCGTGTCTGGTAGAATTTGAAAGAGGAATGAATTGGAGGAAAAAAACGGAAGTATCGGAAAGAATCTGTCCTTACAATACCACCACCCACAGTGAACCTGTTCAACAACACGTGCGCTCGAAACTAACTACATAAATACTGAATCTTGTAACAAGTACATACTATTTTTTTTAATTGTCTTAATTATATTACCATCATTTTGCTTCTGTTATTTGCAATGATTTGTATAATCACTAGTATTCAATATTCAGTTCTTGAGATCGGCCCTAAAATTGTTTAAAAAAAAAACAAAAACGTATCATTCAACGTCTGTAAAGGAATTTTGTTTGTCGAAAGTTATGAATAATTCAAAAATGACTCAGTTGGTGTTTATAATAATATTTATAAGGCAGGAAGTTATACGCTCGTCGAAAAACTATGGAACTATGAACTTTCCAGTCGTTCGCGTAATGATCTCTGACTGTGTGAATCGAGAGTATCAAACAAATGGTAACGCCTTTGGCAACTTCCTAAATGCCTTTGTTTTCTATAATGACCTGCAATCTCCATTACTTTCATATTAGATGTCAATCTAAAAAAAACAATGCAGTATATAATTTAATACGTGAACGACCCGGTCAAAGTAGCGTACGAAGTATTTTTAACTTAAAATGTTTTTTTTAATAAAATCATATATAAAGACAAGTTACTTGGTTTTATAAAAAAAATTAGTGAAATTTTAGTAGTTACTAACAAACACTAGAATCAACAAATTGTGTACTTGCTGAAAATAAAAGCCTTTTTTTATTTATTTTATTTATAAAGACCAGATTTAGTGCTGACTGATGACGTCAGCACACAAAATTAAAAAAAAATTAAGAATAACAAGAAATGAGTCTGAATAATTCATAAATAATTAATCATTATAAAATTACGAGAAAAAAAGTAACCACGAACAAAAGTCTCATTGAGATGGATTTACGAAAAAAAAAGTATCACGTCTGTTGTATTGAAGAAGACAAGATATTTACTTGGTAGTGTAACGGAAACCTTATTGTATAGAGGAAGTGGTCATTTCGTCAAAGCGCGGCGCCAATTGACACAGATGCGCTCCTAACTCCCGCATCCTGTCCCGCCGCCGCGTCGCACGCAACGGCCTATGTAACAATTAACCGCTTATAATTCTATAAAAGAACATATCAAAGATACATACAGATATAGATATAAAAGATTTTTCTTCGTAAACTTGCGGAAAAGTTCGTATTTATCGTGCACTCTCAAATAGCTTAAGTACCCATTTGAGAATGACATTATTCATTTTAACATTTGACACTAAACAATAAATTTCCATATTAATTGATATGAAAATGTCAATCATTTAATACGATCATTCATTGACAATTCGGATGTCATCGTATGCCGTTAAAGGTTCAAGTTTGCCCGAAGGAAAATAATTTCTCAGTACATCTGTAACAACTTGAATGATAAAACCACGCTTGAATTCCCAATTCGTATTAAATTTTAACAGTTACTAGATTGAAGATCGTGCGCATTCGTTAAAAGGGAGATAATAATTTTTCTGAATATTTTAATAATACAAACGATATAAAAAAGAAAAAAACCGTACTTTCTAACCAGCAATTAGCTTGTCAGTAGCTAACAATAGATCCTTCATGACCCCTCACCTACACGCCATCTATTGACACAGCCCCAACACTATGTTGTTCAAACAGAGTTCAAGATCTGACAACCGCTCCGCTGACAATGGTATCGCCTCGACACCTACGTTGTTTGACCGGCAAACATTTAAATTGAATAAAAACCGACATCCGTTTTGACCTCACGAAATATTCCCATGACCACATCGGGAAGTGATCCCGTTCTTGAGAAGGGAAGTCATTTTATATGTCCTCAATTTGTTCTTTTTTTGCAAACAGAATCACTTATTGCATTTGTCACCAGTCATCAAACCTCGCACCGGGATATTGAATGTGACCTTTTTTGTTAATTCTTCTATCAAAACCATAACATATTCTTCGTCACATTAGTTATACACACACACACATAGTTCTAAATTTAAAAAGTTCCTTATATAATCCTTCTTGGTATTAAAAAAAACTTCCACTATGTATGCATATTAGTGATGTGATTAAACAGGGCATTGGCATTTAGTAGTCTGTAAAACAATTGTCCATGCATTGTTTAAGATTATCAAATGTCGGAATCACGTTGCTTCAGTTTAACTTCATCATCATCATCAGCCCTTGTCTGCGCACTGTTGGACATTGGCCAGTTTAACAAGCTCCATACTAAATATAGTAGACGTGTCAATACATATACATACATCAAACTGGATACACGTCTCTTGAGGGACCCAAAAAAAACAAAAGACGTCAGTATAGCCGGAGGAGTCGTGCCTACACAATGCAGTATATTGTTTATATAAATTTTAAGGTTATTTATTTTTAATTTATGAATTCTTATTTAATGGTATTAAAAATATACTATTTTACAAAATAATACACGCTGTATACTGATTACCAGGGTCGGTTCGGGTCAAGAATGTTTGACAACTTTTGTTTGTCAGATTTACGTTGAATGGGAAATATACATGATGATGTTAAGAACATATTTTCTTACGTTAAGTATTGCCAGTTGTGCGGCCAAATATTAACTCAGGCTACTTCAGGGAGTGGGTGTGACCCACCAACAGCCGTGGGAATAAACTGTGGACCACGGCCACTGGGAATGTTGGAATTACTGGCTTGATTATGGTCCAAAAAAGTAGAATACAGTTATTATTACAGGCTGGTTTGAATCTATTAAATCTAATATGTATGAAATACATGTTTCTGAAACGTTTAGTTATTGATACAGTTGACTAATTAAGTTTAGTGCTGATAACATCTTCCGTTTCTTCGTTTTGTTGTTATTAATGACAGCGCCATCTTACGACGTTCCTACGTCAATAATTTGGGACAAAAACAAAATCAAAGTCGATTGTTTCTCTAACAGCTAGTTTACTAGAAAATTGATCAACCAGAGGACTAGTTTTTTTTTTTAAATACAGCAGCAATATAAGTCTTTTGCTTTTTTATCAATAAGTTTCATTGTAAATTAAAAAAAAAAACTACGCTTGTAAAGACATAATAACATTCGGGAATCGAACCCCGGCCGTCGGTCTCGGCGCCGGCCTGTAATTAGAGTGGGATGCTGCGCCTGCGCTTGTGTGCGATGCCGATTGATTTGACCGCTGTCATTTCGTATTTATTGCTTTTAAACTTTTGGATAGGATAGAAATGTTATGGATATAACGCGAAATTAGCATTAAGACTTACTTCCACCATTTTAAATTAAAACCAAGTTTAATTTAATGATGTGAAGTTAACTTTAAAGTACTCTGTTGAACTTAATAATAAAACTGTTAAAACACCTTTACATTATTTAGTAGTTAATTTTTATGTACATTAATGCAACCTCGTTGCTCACAGAATTGTACTCAATACTGACGTTTATATTGAATCATATTTCATTGTTAAATACCACATTCCCTATACAATAACACACCATAACTACACCCATCTATTAATTATTCATTAAACAAAATACGGTCGTTATTCTTAAATAAAAAAAAGAAAAACAAAATGCCATCTACAAATTTAGCGAGCAAATTTGTGAGTAAATTTAAACAGAGACATTTAAAAAAAATTAATGCCATTTACGTTTGGGAATTCCAATAGTCTATGGTAGGGATGTTACGGAGTTCCGATTCCGGTTCCAAAAGGTCGGAACTTCCGATTGATTTTACACTTTCGGTTTCGATTGCAGGTAAGATGAATTTAATCGAAAGTCGATATTCGATTTACATGTAAAATTAACAGAAAACTACTATAGAAGTATAGAAAAATGCTGTTACGAATTGAAATTACAGTTATCTAGGAAGGCTATATAACATCACGCTACTTCCATAGGGGAATCCTGCTCAGCAGTTCAATCTATACAGCTTTGTTATATCAGTATACAATGTGTATGACATTTTATTACAACTGCCAGTAATCCTTTTGTCTCCATCTTCAGTTCTAATTCCAATAAACCAAATTAAGCGTTCCAATTTCGATTCCGTTAAAATACTTTCGTTACATCCTTGGTCTACTGTAATTTCATTTGGTTTATCTTCATATGTCACTATACTGACACACAATAGTGTCCACATTATTCTTTCGTTTAACTGCGTATTTTGACAAATGATTTAGTGAAGGCAACTCGGGTGTTGATCAGTTCCATTTTTTAATCAATGTAAAAAAAAATGACAATCACCTGTTAGTGTCGGCTGCAGCGGCTACCAATTTGTAACTTTAATTATTTATATAATTAATAGAATTTGAGTATCTATGTTATATACTATATAAAATGTTTTACAGTTGTCTCAAGAAAGTATTTTAGGAGATGTTTTAGAATTCGACTTCTTAAATTTGTGTTTTTATTTTTTAACTAATTCTATGTCTTGTGTAAAAGTTGCCAGCATCCAGCCAGTACAGGAACGGAATAGTCCGCCCCTACATTCGCTGATATAAGAACCTTTTGCAATACCTTTGTATATTTTTTGTTTCAAATTACGTATTTTTCCGAGAGTAGTAATAAAAAATGTTTTTTTAATATCAAATATTTTAGACTTCGCCAACTTTAATTTATGCCACTCGTCCGCAAGTCCGCGTTTCTTTGTTGTTCTCTCCGAAACGATTGAATCGATTTTGACCGGACTTTTACTGGAATGTAGCTGCTGTATGCGGAAATAACTTTTACTATATTTTTTTATCTTTTCTTTTAAAGACAATCTATTTTGATGCTTTTATTGTGTCCAAATATTTATACAAAAACATGTTTCAATTTTTCATCACTTTCTTTTGTTTTTAAAGAACTTTGACAATATCATTATCCGGTACCAGCGGTGGAAACAAAAAAAAAACAAAATTCTTTACAAACGAAGTACTTTTCAACAAAACAGCAACTTAAATTCATTGCACGCTTGGACTTCGCCGGTGAACAGAGATAAATTCCGCTGTGAAAATTGATTCATCCGTTACAAAATAATGAAGTTATAAATAAACCAAGTAATATTCTTTTATATTCAACCTAATTACAAATTTGCTTTTAAATTGCTCGATAAATTTAATAAAAAAAAAAAAACATCGTCGGCCGCAAATGTACTTTTGTCAATTTTTCGCAAACCGGCAAATAGCTCACGCCTTATCGGGACCTGTCAGGTGCGTTGAAGTTACTTGAATGTTTTTTTTGCATCATAAAGGCATCTCAATGATCAATAAATAGTACAAACGAAAAACCAATTATATTCTTTCCGTTTTATTTTATTCACGACACCTTTTAACGCGAACTCTTTTTGGCTCCGACGTCCTTATCTGTAGTATAATTATATTTTACATTAAGAACTCATAGCGACATCGTCAGCGTAAAATTAAAAAAAAATTCTCCCGTTATCAGGGACCTTCTAAAAAACGTCCCGTCAAAATCGGTTCAGCTAACAACGCAAACATGTGGCTGAACTAAGAAATTAAAAAAAAAACAGATTTTTTTATTAAGTAAGAACATTCCAATTTCATTAATAACTTAGATAACCAGTTATATAATGCAGATTTACATGAAAAATAATTATTAATATTAAAACATACTATTATATATAAAATCTATATAAATGCTATCTCAGTTACCGCAAGTCAACAAAAATCTGCTCTCTCATAGAAGTATACACTAAGTACTCTAAGGGCCGTGTCTTAGTAAACACGTAACGTCTCTGAGTGGTGCCATAAATATATCTAGTCTAATAGTAAGTCTAAATTCGCCTAACAGAATGAAATATCGCAACTCGCAGGCGTAACAAATAGTGTAACAGCGGTAGTCTAGACCGTCTAGACTCTAGACACAACTGTGTCACTCACGCCACCTGTCGCAAGGTGCGCGACTTGGAACAAATGCCTAAACTAGAGGGGACCTACATAGATCATATGTACCACTTTTTTTTAATTAACTTTTTTTTTTTTAAATTGTATTTGATTTTATTAAATTACTAATAGTTATAGTAAGCCTTAGCGAACTGCTTTACATAGGCATTTTCTAATGTCTTCCATAGTATAAGGTCCTTCCGCATCCAACTTCCCGCTGTCCGCACTAAGTCGGTCTACCCGGAGGAAGGACACGTCACCCTCCTGGTCCCCAACCGTGGCCTCCATTCCAACATGTTTCTTCCTCACCTGGATGGGAAATAGCAATGAAAACCGTTAGAATATCGCCACAAAAACCCCGTGACATATAACCTGCCGTTATTATTCTAATACCTAATACGTAATGACTAAATGTGATGCAACTGTCGTTACAGGTGGACGGGTCAGGTGTAAACACACCCTTAGCAACTCTAACCATACACAAATTCAAACACAGTTATACAATTATTAACCATATCACGTAGACATAAGGTCTATTTTAAACAGTTGAAGGCGCAGTTCTAGCACTCGTAAACCCATTGTCTTCGTACAGGGAACACCTTTTCAAACATTTGCCACAGTTTTAAGGTCATTTTCATTTTGTAATTAAAATAAAAATATTAATTTATTACCGCAGTGTGCTCAATGCGGTCACAATATACATTTATAACGATTGACACTTTGTCGATGAAATTGTAGCTTCAATTTATTTTTGCTTTCGTAGCTTTTCTTTTTAGACATTGCATCATATCAGGCACATATCGCCCACTGCTGGGTACAGACCTCCTCCAAAAGTTCGCCACGACGATCGGTCTTTTGTCTCCCTCATCCAGCATACTCTCGCAAACTTCACCAGATCATTGGTCCATCTTGCGGGCATACCGACGCTGCGTCTACCTATCCGTGGTCGCCAACCTAGGTCTATGAAAAATCATCAACTTGCCCTTTTCCCTTGTCGACACAGTATGTACTACTGTTCCATACGTCTCTATCACACGTCATATCTGAACACGCACGCTTCTCTAGAACATCATCTCATCATATTGTTTATATACGCACTATCTCTTCTAGTAACATTGCAAAAAATGCAAAGTCGAGTGTAATAGTAATTTAAACAATTTTATCTTTATAAGTCATTGGTTGCGGAAGGAGGACCGCATACCGTGGAAGGCATTGGGAAATGCCTATATCGAATAGTGGGCAGATAAGAGCTGGTGAAGATAATGAAATCTGTAATGACTTATTAAAAATAGACGTGTTTTTTATAACATTTTGTTCGTGGTTGTACATAAAAAAGGAAGTCGTTATTTATTATTTTTTTTTTTATATTTAAAGTAGGGCCATTTACATCTTACCGGACATTTCGAGAGAGAGGGTTAGGGGGAGCGAGACAGATGAAGTTTTCTGCCATAGATAATATTTTTTTTAGTTTACAAATTTAGTATAATAGTTTAAATTAGGAAAGATGTTTATCCTATACCGGTAGCAAACTAAAGCTGACCAAATCTAATTTGTAAAGCCTACGCGCGTCTTATGATTTGTGAATGGTTTGAAATGATGCCATTAGATTCCATAAAAAAAGCATCTCCGTTGTATTGTTACCGCCGCGCCGGCTGATATCGTGTTATATTTTTGGTCACCGGCCAGTGTTGCCAGGTGCTGAAGTCGAGTGTTTAACCAAAAAAAAAATATTTAAAAAACACAACAAAAAATCAACCGATTAAAAAAAATCAGTGCAGGTGTTTTAAATTGCTCAAGCGAAAACTCAGCTGTCCAAACGCTATCTATATTAGGAAAGGCATCAGTGACTCCTTTATAAAAATAAATTATCACGCCCATGATATAAAGGGTAATTAGAAGTTATAAAGATCCTTTAGCCACGATTCTGGCAAATCTTCTAAATGTAACACTAAGGAAGGCTTTTAGTGAACAATAAAAGACTCTAAGTACGACAGAAGATTATAAATAGTTTTGTTTTTAATCGTGATTAATAGTAATTTAGGGCAAAAGTAATTAATTTTAATTGAAAATTAAAAAAAAAACACCTGTCCATTTAACAGTAACATGCCTACGTAAAGGTGTAACCACAAAGGTCTGCTTTTAACAACAGTACTCTTTAAAAGAATTTTTGAAGTACAAGATGGCAACATTATCATTCTTATTAATCTTTATGATTTAATGTTTTGTAGTCGGCAACATTTACTTATAAAATTAAAATTAAATCTATTATAGTAACATAAAAGTGTGTTCATGGAAAAAGAGCCAGAGATCCTACAGAGATTGCAAAAAGAGAGAGAGAGGGAGAGATTGCCGCAATGAGAAGACTATATTCAATACTCACCATAGTCTATGACAGTAATCGTCAAACCGCGGCCCGCCTTAGATATTTGTGCGACCCGCAAACTTTTCGAAATATACATATTTTCAAGAAAAAGTCCTTTATTAATTACGTGTATTTTAATTTGCTTCAAAAAATAGTTAAAAAAAACTTATATCTTCGGGGGAAACGTATTAAAATAGGTCATAAAAAAATAGATTGGTTGTTTTCACTACTCAGTCCACGAATGCACGGCCCGCAGCTATTTGGCCCTTGGATAGAAAAGTGTTACTACCACTAGCCTATCACGTCCTAATTTCAATGTCATCATTCTTTTTGATAACTTCTGGTTTGCATTTGTTTACAATCAATGTACTAAAACACATTTATAAGAACAGCTGGTGTTAGTTTTGGGGAAGTAGTGTTTGATATCGATAGTGCGCTGCGTCCCCGCGCGGCGCTAGTGTAGCGGGCGCGGCGCCGTCTTGGCGCCGTTTCGCATTTCTCCGCTCCACTAGTGTTGCACGGATTGGTGTCTCGAAGCATGTTAATTAAATTAACTAAGAATCTTAATGACTTTATAATATTTTATAACAGACTTTTTGTTGCGCTGCCTTTTGTTTTGTAACATATCGGCTCATAAGTAACAGTTAGGAATACCTAAAGCAACAGTTTTGAGTTATCTATTAAGAAAAAAATATAATCAAGCTGATTGAAATAAAATAAGACATTTCACTATTGGTTTCTTTTATTTTTGTACATCTTAACATAAAGAAGAAAAAGACAATCAAGAGAAAAAATATTTCAGTAAACTTAATTTCTTATCATTACACGATACTTCAAATTTATAAATGTATAGATGTATGGATACAAACAATTGTAACCACAAGGTTATTTTGGATTTATAAAATCCCTTCAAAATTTTTTGTTAGACAAGAGAGCAACACTATTGGAACACATTGACCGGCGCGTGCTAATCGCTGACGAATCTGTGAAATTGGCTCGTCGCGGACCCCGCACACCGCAGCCCCCCGCGCCCCCTACACTCGCGCTCGCCGCATCTCTACCGCACGGGGGGCACAAGTCATAGGACACTAGAGGTTGTTCAAAGATTCCTTCCTGGTGAGTAAAATTTAACCTTCTATAGAGTGGATAAACAATCTTCTTCATTTCACTGAAATAGGGTAAATCTGTTTGTTTATCATTTTTTTTTAAGGTACGGTTTACTTATGCAAAGGATATTACATAATTATATTGCAATAGATCTTAACCCTGGTTTTATAACTTTATTAAGTAATAATTATAACCTATAAATGGTTAGCGCAAGTGTGTGTATATGTGTGATTTAAATAATTACACACCTATCACTCAAGACGATGTTCTTTATTTTTTTTTTTAAATCATCGCATAGTTAGTTTCAATTCTTATCTAAAGATCTATCTATCCGTCTTAACATTTGCATGTATACTGCGGATACATGTATGTTACTATAATTTGAAACAATATAAAAATGAGGTTTAAATGTTAAAAAATAAATAAACACGCTCGTTCTCGTATTTTGTATCAGGCAACCCCGGCCCACCGGCGCGCACATCGGCGTCAGTTGGCATCGCGCGGGTTTTATTGCATCTGTGGAACCTTCGGCCGATGTCGGGTGCACCGAACTAGCACTTCATGCGTCTGCTTTCATATCGAACCACCCACAGATTGAAAATATAATGTAATAGGATAGTAGGTAATGTTAACTGTTTAAATGTTTGTGTTCGTTGTTTTGTTATCTCTCCTTTCTTATATACTCCTTCTAAAAATGGCTTAACTCACGTGTAAATCGGTGACGGTATCGACTAGTTCGACTAAGCCATAGTCAAACACGCACAGTATATTGACGTCACACAAATCTTTGAATTTCGTCGCAGACATGTGCAGGCGTCACCATGTTTTAATTAACTGTAAAAACGTCGGACAATGTACATATGAAAATCGACAATCGAAAAACACATTGTTACATAGCGGGGATTGAACCCGGTCAATGTCGAGTAGAGTCCGGTCCGGTCACGCGCCTAACTTCGCCACTGATTACAATACTTAATAATGAAGCGCCAATAGTCTAATGGTTATAGGTCCCTACCTAGTAATCCCTACTACTGATCTATCTGTCCTAGATTCGAATCCCACCATTCTGATATTGCCGTGAACCACATCCTAGCACAAACTTTTTAACGCTAACCTGGAATGGTTACAAGAAATGTTAATAAACAAAGAAAAATCTTTTTTAACAAAAAAAAAAAACAATCGTTTCGTTATTCACATGTCTATGGCATTCATAAGAAAAACGTAGTTTCAACTACCTCACTATATTTTGTTTCAGTCGTATTAACTTGTAGTATTCATACATTGCTACTTAAAAAACTGTTATTAAGTAGAATAATTGACGTCGGTTCATCATTTATTTACCGAAAAGCAATGATCGAGGCAATGTTAATTATCTTGGAATTTTAAGAACGTTTTATAACGAGATGAACAATGTACTTGCGAAACATCTGTTCAAACACAATTTAATTCGCGATGCACTATCGACGCGTGCGTTCGCTGTGTTCCACCTTCAGAGCTAGTCGCTTGAACGTTTAGTAACTATTGAGTCGACGACGCTGGCACAGCAGCCAAAGTATGCATTCTTGATATATGTTTCTCTCAGTTTATGTGCTTCTCATTCGTTAGTTTATGAGAGAAAGCGTCATCATCATCATCATCATCAACAGCCCTTGTCTGCACACTGTTGGACATAAACCTTTCCCAAAGCCTTCCACAGTATGCGGTCCTCCTTTCGCTTCCAAGGAGAAAAAGCGTAAATTCTATTAAGTCGAACACCACGAACGGTTGCCATTGTACAAAGGCTGGCGATAATTTCGATCAACTTTGTACCCCACACCTGTCCGACATTGTACTAAGTTAATTGTTGTTATAAAAAAATATGAACTGAATGAAACTTCGCCGAAACAAGCGCCAATTTATAGCCCAGTGGTTACGGGTACGGACTATCGAACTAACGGACGCATATACGAATCTTACCATTCGATTATTGTGAACCACATCCTAACTCAAGCTTTTTCAAGCTTACTTACAATGGTTATAAGATATATTAGTACATTAAAGTAAAATTAATATAAGCAAAAGATGAATGGCAATTTGTAAAGGAAATCGAAGTATTACGATGCTACTTATAAAACGGCTTAACTCACGTGCAACTCGGTGTCAGTACCGACTAGTTTCGAGCCCATCGGGGGATCATCTTCAGGGTGAGTGGGATCGGTGCTATCGCGCGTTCGCGGCCCGTCGCTCACTGACACACGTGACTTAAGCCGTTTTATAAGTAGTATAGTGAAATGTCTCACGAAGTAGTTCACTTTGCCCTAACAGTTTTTTTTTTCTTTTTACTCTGCCGAACAAGATTAAAACCTGAGTTGAACCTGGAGTACGTGACGCGCCTATACACAATACACGAGTTCAAACTGAAAACAGCTAAAATAACATTATTGGCTGTACCATATGTATCATTTGTTGACACAAATTTGTGTCGCAGAAGGATGATAAAAAAAAACTAACGACTGTCAGAGGCAGCACATGTGTGTTCCTTCGACTCAATGCTACCAAAAAATTAAAAAAAAATACAAAATGCATTATAAAATATATTTTAAACTTATGTATTTAAAGTCTAAATTAGAATGGACACAACGGTTGCATTTCTACAGCAAATACAAAACTGTTAACTGTAAATTCTGGCTAAATATTTCTTGTCATTATGGAATACAATGTTACGCCTGTTTTAAATAATAGCACACATTATAGATTTTATTCTGAACGCAATAAGAACTATTTTGGATTAAATCGACAGCAGATTGAATCTGTAACAAGAATACGCAATCTTTGACCTCAAGACTATTTATCGGAATGTTTATTTGGCAAAATGTCACCGTTTTAAGTTATTGTACATTCTTAACTCAGCGAACCTTTTTTTTTTTTCTTAAGTAGATGATAATTTCTTAGTCACTGGAACGACAGAAGTTGATAAGAAAGACATTTAAGAACTAAATTTATTTCAATAAATCATCGTTTTTTTTTATTAAAATAATACAGATTTTTGTTAATTTACTAATATTTATTTTACCACTCCAACTAAGATCTAGGCTTGTGTTAATATATGGCTTGCGACAATAGTCGAATGGCAGGATTCAAACTATCGATCGCGTGATCGGGAGCCGTACCCTTAACCATTAGGATATTGGCACTTCTTTTTCAAGATTTGGATGGATTGTGTGAAAGATGACATGTTTAAGTGTGTGAGTTCAAATATGACGGCTGACAGAGATGTATGGAAGAATACGTACTGTGGTGACTCTGTAGTGAAAAGGGCAGGTTGATGATAAAATGAAAGGTTTTTCTCGAACGAAAATTGATTGTATTAAGAGTTTTCAATCTATATAACCAACTTAGTTTTAATATTAGAAAGACTTTTATATGACGGACCTGTCATTATAATAAATTTGGAGAAATAAAGGCTGGAAATAGATTTTTATTACTTATGCAATACTCCAGGCAGACAAGGGCTGATGATGATGATGATGCAATATTTGACATAGTTTAGTCTCACTACCACATCGTGTATCTATGAGGCATAAATAAAATGATATCTAGAAAAATAAACCTTGATCTTAAATGGAAGACAACTGAAATGTTACCTTAATGTATTTCCCTTTCCCTACAACACAAGTTTCATGTAATCCAATAAATTCGTTATCCAAGAATGAACAAAGAAAGTGAATTAACCGATAGACAAGATAGTTGAGCGTGCACCGAAAAAAAATGCCAATAAAATGTATTATAATGCGACCTTAACGTTTATACCACCTGATGTGAGTTTTTTAGCTACAGGTGTGGGGGCCCAGTGCTGCCACCTTGCGGCCGCGCAGGTGACCGAGCACGCGCACGCGCAACATTCGGCGGAAAACGGAAATTCCGCATGCTGTCTATGACAATTACTTTCACATGTTTACACTTTGTTTACAACTTGACGGAACTCAAAAATAAACTTCAAAAAATAACATATTCTTACACTGCTTACTTCTAGAAATGGTTACACATATAAATAAAAGTAATTCAAGGTTAACGCCGCACCCAGAGTCTAGATTTTAAATATCATACTTTTGCATTTGTCTAAACTCTTTGACGAAACCAACTTTGGATCGCTGCGTCTACGGAGCAAGTCTAAGCTAGTATACTCTAAGTGTGATACCAAAAATCGACTGGTTTGTCACATCTAAAAAAAACAATGTCTCAACAGATATTTAAGCCTTGTACCTTATTACTTTCACTGTAATCTCATAACTCTTCAGTCGTCAGCAAAATGTGAGTATTCATTACGAAAAGAGTCGAACGCCAAGTCGCAAGTCGCAAGCGGCTCCGATAAATGTATTGGCACAAATCGATTATGCAACGGGTCAGAGATTTAGTGCGCGTCGAAAACGTCTCGCGGACAGCGCGACACCGCCGACACGCCGGCGCCCGCATCGCTCGATACCCCCCTACTACGACACTACTCGAACGATACTCGAATATAACACGAAAGTAATCTTACCACTGAAACATAAGACATTTTCTCATTCCCTTTGAATACAAGAGAACCAAAGTAACTATATACTTGTGTAAACATGTTTCAGCGGTCCCCATCGTTGCAGATGCCACTATTATCATGAATGTTATAAAACGACATCGTTAACAAATAAGAACATATGTTGCTGTGTTCTAATTAATTGCCTATGTGCTGATAGGTGAAGGTTGTAGATAAAGAAAAATGTCTTCCCGACAATGTTCTTTATCTAAGCCAAATTTCATCCAGACGAGAAGCCGAGAGATATCTTCTAAGAAATATCCATCCAAACTTCCAAACTTTACTATTTATAATCATCGGGTCATTAAGAAGGTCGGCACAGTGCGGACTACTCTTCCATACATCTATCAGCCGTCATATCTGAACTCAAAAACTTCTTAAGCTTATCTTCTTTTACACAATCCAACCACACCTCCGGTACTCTACATTTACAGCCGTCCACGTTAAACGTCAAATTGGTTATATGAGATCAAATTAATCTTTTAACAAAAGATGCGTTTGCGTTGGTAGTAGTGGTCCCGGTAGTGATTCCGCGTGTTGCCAGATGTTTGCTTGCTTACTTTCCTTTGTATAACATCCACATGGCCGCTGCGAGTGCGGCGGCTGCAGTCTTTGTTGCTTTACACTAATATAAATACACATTTACATATTTGATTTATTCCAACAATACTAAGGCTATTTCGATATTATACAGACGTTTTATTTAATTACTTTTTGTCGGTATATCTTACTTTATTTATTCGTCGCCCATTGAGGCGAATTCGAACATGAAACAGAATCCCTCGTCCGCTTAAAAGTTACAACAAAATTTTCGCTTCAATGATCATCCTTACAAATATAATACAGCCGCCATGATAATGATTTGACATTCTTCTATTTTTAGCGTTAATTCATATGATATAGAATTTAACCAGACCCTACAGTCTGCTACAAAGGGAGAAATTTCCTGACGAGGTAACTATTCCGATAAAAAACCTCTTTGCAGTCATCTGAAAAAAAGTTATTGAGACTGCTTGCAGATATAATAAAATTAAATATATATATATATGATATAGACAATTTATTCCACTTGTCCTCGACGACATTTTCAAAACAGTACGGTTAAGGTCGTTCAAGAAGCGAGCGTACCTCTTTCTCAAAGCAACGTATCTGTTGTTCCTCTAGAAATGCGGTTGGTTCCCTTCTCTTATAAATAAAGTGACAGATTGATTAGTTACGGATACTGCGAAATCAATTTTTCTTTTACAATAAAACATCCAATCTAATCTAGTCGTTAACAATATGTCGATTTACATTATCCTATTTAATATTGATATGATAATAGATAAGGCAATCGTGGATTTAATATTTTAAATGCCCTTATCACTTTCGTACTGTAAAGAGTTTATATAACTTCACCAAATCTATCATCAGTACTCGTGCACCGAGTCCGGTGCACTTACACTGAAACATGATTGATGACTCAAATAAATAATTCTCGACAAACTGTTTTAAACATTCCTGTTCATGTAAGATACAAAGAATATAAAACGATATTTCAACTTCCTTATTTTTAATTAATATTATTAAAGAAAGGACTTGTCTCTACGTAAGATTAGAGTTGTCAATAGTGGGGTTAATAGACACTAATTAATCGTTTTTATTTTTTTCTTCTAGATGGAAGGATACCGTGTATTCTAAAAGTGAAGATTTAATTTAATACATCTTGTTATTAGGTTAGGACCCAGGCTGATTGTGATGATGATGATGATGGTGATTGGTATTATTTTAACGCATACATCATAATGTATAAATAAAAACTATATTATTGAAAAAAAGTGTCTTCCACATTCATACATCTACATGAGAGGTGTATCAGAATAGCGCCAAATGGAAGTCACCTCTGCCTACCCTGCTCTGTAACGGGTAGAAGTTGTATTGTTGTTATTGTAATTATGTTCTGTTACCACGCCTGCAATAGTTGTGAGTTTGCCAAAATGGCGGCCAATGGCGCCGGCGGCGGCGGGATACGTGAAGGGCGATTTATAATTAATCATGTCACATTTGGCGCAATTCGTTTTGTCAACATTTAATTGTGATCAATTTGAAGATCATTATCAATCTGTGCGTCGACAAACAGACGTTTGACATTTTTATATCTGTTTATTAAACAAAAGAGATACAGTCCTATCAAATAATTGATCGTTTAAAATATTGAAAGCTCCGCGATTAACAATGGATTGTGTCATTTTTTAAATAATAAATAAAATGGATAATTGCAAAACAATAAAATATGGACATTATCATTACAACTCGTCTTGGATACAAGAATGTAACGATATTGGCATTTTATACAAATTATTAATCATGTTTTGAAAATTATATAAAAAAAAAATTAAAAAACTATACAAAATGAATTGAATTTTGAACTTATTCATTAATCATTATATTTCCTCCAAACTAACTAAAGTAAACTGCTGTATTACTTAGAATTACTAGCTCCAATTGCGTAATAAAAACTGCATCTTTATTCTGTATTTTGTAAAGAAAATTTATCTAATCTATATTTTTCATTAATTTTGAAATTTCAGTTAATTTGAATGACAAGGATCATAGCGACATCTACCAATGAAAAGTTTAAATGCAAATTTGAACTGGCGTTATGTTATTTTTACTATTCAACGCTAGATGACGCTAGTACTAAGCGTGCTTTAGAACTACCGGAATTTGATTGGTTCACAATATTACGTAACGCACGTAACATGTATGACAATTAAATAATATATTATCGTATAGTTTTTATTTTATTATATCTACATGATTTAGCTATATGCTAATGTATTAATTTTATGGCATTATTACAAGTGTTTTGGACAATGGTAACAATGTAAATTGATGTCATCATTTCGCGTGACAAAAGCCGTTTATGACGACCAATTGTAAACAAGAGAACGTTTGTTATCAACAGACTTGTTGACGAATGAGAACAGTTCATTGAGTTCGATTTGATTCGAGAGAACGTTAATTCCCATTTATCAAAGTTCCAAGAAATTACATTTAGTATAGTTTAACATAAAAAAACCATAATTACGTTTTCTTCAAATTAATTTGCATTTAATAGGACAGAGGACATTTACTTCAATAATTAGTAAGTATTTTAAATTTTACAAAATGATGTAATAAATGTAGTGTGTTTTAAATTTTTAAGAGGTTATGACCGACATAATTTTGGCTTTTATAGAGACACCTAGTGGAAATTACTTGAAATCATATTTTAACATTAGAAATAAATCTATTCTCCTCCACAAGATGGCTCTGAAACGCGTTTTGATTGTGAACAAATCGTTTCCTGAAATTGGTCTGGAATTATTAAAAAAGAAGTAAGTAAATCAAATTGTTGTTTTACATTCTAAGACGTTTAATTAAGTCATTGATACGTTTTTAAATTAGGCGCGTTTTTAAGAAAGGCGCGAAACGTGCGCATTTTAAGCTATAAATGAACGAATGATTGTTCATTTGAACAATTGCGCTGTGTAGGTACAATGATAGAATTTCCGCTACATAATTAATGTCCTTAATACATTCAAGGTAAATGGGTCTCTATAAATTAATGTGTTATGTTACACCACATTTAATGAAAACTACGATGATTAAATTAACGTACTTTTATAAGCTTACCGAGTTTTTCTTAAAAACTAATTTGTTTTGCACACTAACCGCCAAGCGCACTGATCTCAAATTCATACAGAATCGAACTTTTTTTTCTCCTTCCCGCTGTCATTGTAGTCGCCGCGGGAGCGTGGATTTCACACGACACCACGATGATAGAGAAACGGCCTCACTCGAGAACCGATATAATGTCATTTTTAATTCTTGTGTTCTAGAGTAGAACCTATACTGGTGCCATATTTGGATTATGAACCAGAAAGCTTGCCGGCGATTAAGACAGCTGTAAAAGGCTGCGACGCTGTCATTTGGAACACTAAACATCAGCTTACTGGGGAAATATTGGATTTAGCAGGTCATTATTATTTTTATAGCCTCAACTGGCAATCAAATGCCTTATAATAAACTTACATTTGTTTACTTTCGAAAGAAGAATAAATGGGCTAATTCATTGACACGAATATTCACGCGTGTTCCAGGACCCCAACTAAAGGCTATTTCAACAATGTCATCTGGTACTGATCATATAAACCTTGATGACGTGTTCTCACGCGGCCTGTTGCTAGGCAACACGCCGCACGTGCTAGACAACTGCGTCGCGGACATCACCGTCGGTCTTCTGATAGCAGCTGCTAGACGATTCAAAGAAGGCATCAATGAAATCATGTGGTACCATCATCAACCGTTGTCTGACCATTGGTGGACATAGACCTTACCCAATGTTTCACTGTATGCAGTCCTCCGTCTTCCAAACACGTCCTACCGTTCGCACTGAGTCATCAGTTCACCTGGAGGACGTCCTCCTCTTGGTCTCAAACCGTGGCCTTCATTCTAATATTTTCCACCCCCACCATACCAATTATAAAGTATGAAGAAGTATAAAATTGGTGAAGAAATATGTAACTATGTTATATCGGACCTTCTTCAAGCATAAATAAAAAGACCAGCCAAAGTAAAGAGCAGACAGAATCAGTAATATTCCACGGCTGTGATATTTTTGTGAAGTCTGTTACATGCAACGTTGATAATAAATTCATATCTACTAAACACTATTATCATTATGTAATATGTATAAAACATTTATATACAATTACTTACATACAAATCATTCAGTTTCTCCGTCTTTTGTTTTAGTTCATTTCATTCTAATTCATTCTCTATATTAATTTTCTCAGCGGTGAATGGAAGTACGGAGTACAGTGGTCCCTCGGGCAGGACGTCGCCGGCAGCACTGTCGGTCTTATTGGACTTGGTGGCATCGGGCAAGCGGTGGTGCGGAGACTGAAGGGATTTGATGTGGCAAGATTTATTTACTCAGGACGCAGCGACAAGCCCGAAGGTATCACTGGCCGATGCTACATTCGTACCTTTCTTTCTCTCACATATCTACTCATTTGTTTTATTCTTCATTTATTTATTTACTTAGTGGCTCTTTAACAGCTAAGCCCCTGGGTGCAGTGAGAGTGCCATTGGAACAGTTGCTTAAGGAGAGCGACTTCGTACTCCTCTCCTGCCCGCTGACCGCAGAGACCAAACACATTATAAATGCAAACACATTGAAGTTAATGAAGACCAATGCTGTACTCGTTAATATTGGAAGAGGAGGTGTGTTATGGAGCCTTTTTTTAGTTTTTTTTTCTCTCCGGGAGTGACTCTAAAATACTCCATAGTAGCCGTTCACTTACTATTTTGATTTAAAAACATTTTCCAGACAGGGTCGAGCAAATGCGATGTTATACGAAAGACTGACTACAACCCTTTTTGTAGTTTTACGTGAATTCAGATTCGTTGATAAATAAATAAGTGAGATACTTAGTTTAGATTCCAGTATAACAAAATTAACTCACGGGCATTCTTTATCCAGTATTTGCGTCATTTCATATTGTATAAAAACTCCATTGATCAAAATTTTTCTGCACATTCTTTGTGACCCTGATTCTGTTCTCTCTAATTAATTGAATTATAAACTGTGTCCAGGTCTCGTTGATCAAGAAGCATTATACGACGCGCTCAAGCGAGGTCAAATATTCTCGGCGGGTCTAGACGTTGTCACACCTGAGCCGCTTCCCAACGACCACCCTCTTCTTACACTGCCTAATTGTTGTAAGTACAGATTAAAGAATATTAAACCTATGTTGCCGTTTTCTGGATGAATTTTCGATGTGACGTAAAAACATTGCTTAATATCTACTGTTTAGTTTTTTTTTAACATGTAAATATTTCGTTTTAGTTTTTTTTTTTTTATATTATCAATGTCTACTGTCATTTTTGTCTTTGCACACAATGAAAAAAATAAAAAGAAAAAAAAAACTTTTATCACATCATTGCACCAACTACGGTTATCTTGCACACGATAGAATTTTAGTTGCAACGTGTTAAATATTTTAATTAACTCAATTTAATGTAATATTTTAGTCATAATACCACATCTGGGCAGCGCAACGATTGCCACGAGGAATGCAATGGCGACAATATCAGCTAACAATGTACTGCAGGCGCTGGACGGACAGCCAATGACGTATCCTGTATCATAATTTATAACCTAAAAATACGTATGGATGTTTTAATTGTCTAGAACATACTGTTTAACCGTATTATTATTATAGTATAGTAAATAGTAAGATGTTACACAAATACTTATTAAACAATTCAGAGTAATGTTTTTCTTTTATTAATTCACTGTGTATTTTTTAACAATAATTATAAAAAAAAAATGTGTACTATGTCAAATTCCGCACATGTCAGCCATATTGATTATTTACTTTTTTTAGTTGTTTCGTTAAAATTGTCACCTAAGATAACTTCAAGCTTCTAGAAGCCAACAAAGCTTGGCTCACGTCTTTATATAATGATAATATTCCACAATATTCTCCATTTATGTAATTGATTGACTTTGGGAACGCAAAAGTGAACGGTATACAAATCCACCGAGTTATTTCTGACCACCGGTCAGTTCCAACCCTGGCCTTGTCCAGACCGGGCGTTCGTTATAGTCACTGATAACATTCGCTATCAAACGATTCGTATTCAAAGATAATACAATGGTTAAGAAAAATGTACCGAGATTATTATTCCTCTTTATCGCGTCAGTATTTCATACGGCATTGTCTGTGGAAGACGTTCCAAACACAAATATGACGAAATCACTCAAAGTTCTTATCTCCTCTAACGACTACCTCGACAGTGGAATTAAAATTTTAGAAGAACAGTAAGTATATTTCAGTACTTTGTTATTTAAAAAGCAACATGTAGACAAATCAATTTAATTCTAGATTTTATTTCAAGGTTGTTGACTTACCTTCTTTATTTATTAGAAATGAAAACTCACAGAGAACATGAAAATAAACATTAACGTTCTTTCCAATTTTTATTTATTACATTCTTTTATACTTTAGACACTTTAGACTTTTAGGTAGCTCTAAAGTAATTGAGTATATTAAATCCAATTAAAACCATCGGGCTAATTGACATTGACAATTGCTTGTTTTTTTTATTTGAAGATGACACATAAGTACAGATCAAAAAATTAAGTTTCTGGTCAGGAGACAGAATATATCAATATCGTGATTATTTGGTTATAGTTTTAATTATATCTCTAGTTCGCAATTTCGTCAGTGTTTATGGAAATTGTTACTTTGTCTTACCCGAGCCTGACTTTTTAAAGTCGGTTTGACATGATTTGTGATTTTTTTTTTAAGAATAGATTAATTAAGTTATAATCTAACGACAATTATAATACAGTTTTACAGTTATAAAAAGCCGTTACCACAACTTCAGCGAAGAAGGCCTTACGAAGAATAAAGATGAGTTACTCGACCTCATTCCGGGATGCTCCGCGCTTGTCTGGGTCTCTCATCATCCTATTACAAAGGAACTTCTGGACAAAGCTGGTAATTACCGCCATATTTGAACTGTCAAGGACAACTGCCGCTTATTTCCCCCACTCGGCGCGGTGGTATAACAGGCGACCTCGCGCGGCATTCCACTGTGCTATAACTGAGAAAATTCTAATACATATTCAGTATTCATCACATTTAGGGCCACAGCTGAAGGTAGTGAGCACAGCATCCGCGGGCTACAACCACTGCAACGTGCCAGAACTGAAGAAGCGCGGTATCAAGCTGGCCAACACGCCAGGCGTGCTGAGCGCTGCAGTCGCCGAGGTCGCCATATCCCTCATGTTAGGTGCCGCGAGACGCTTCACTGAAAACCTTGATCAGGTTCACAGGTAAGATTTAGCATAGTGTTTAAAACAAAACATTTTGATTAACCATATTACTAAACTATTAAAACTTTCGTGAGACATTTCACTATACTACTTATAAAACGGCTTAACTCACGTATAAATCGGTGTCAGTACCGACTAGTTTCGAGCCCGTCGGGTGCTCTGGTACTGACACCGATTTACACGTGAGTTAAACCGTTTTATAAGTAGTATAACCATATTATGTTTAATCTTAATAAGTTCCATGTGCCTACGGCATTTAAAAATAACAATAATAATAATATGTATTTTAACCATTCTTTTCCTCTAAACCTAAAGCTTAGCTAAAATACATTTTTAAATCCACATGTTACTTACAATTTTTAAGTGGCTGAACGCTTTGATAACTTTTGATTGAAGCCATGTGACATTAAAGGTGAAATCTACACGAAACATTTAATTTGACATAACAGCAACTGTCACCTGACAACCACATTGATAAAGTTTATCACGATGACTGTTTGAAATTCGCGAACTACTGAATTAAATTCTAGATGAATTTACATTTGAATTCAACAAATGTCTATATGAATATGGATGGCCTTTGGATTGATGCAATTCTTCACTTTCCGTTTCATCGTCAAAGACGACACTCAAATGAGATTTCTTTATTTAAAATCAAAATCCAATAATTAATATAAAATGGCTGACAATAAAATGAACTTTAGTAGAAAAAAACAAATGTATTTGGAATGTTAAATGAGAATCAATTACATCTGTTTACTGAACTTGTTACGCAATATTATATAATCACAGTTTCCGATAACTACGTGTAGGTAACGTGCAGTCGTAAATGTGCTTCACGCAATAAACTTAATTCACATATGCATTAGTAGCCATACCTCAGTGGTTGAGCGACGGATGTACAGATAGTCCGGAGTTTGAATTTTTAACCTCAGTATTATTGTTATAAACAAAATGGTAATATTTTAACCATGTTCAAAAATAACAAAACACTGACGACGCGTAGTTTTCGCAACCGTTCTTTTTTTAAAGTCCGGCAAAATATCCGTTGCTAGTTCGATCAAACTCGTGCATCCAACATTCTTAACAATTCATCGAGATATACTCTTTAAACGTTTTATATTCAGAACAACGTATAATTAACGAACAAAACACTATCGCCAACATGCATCCTAATCACTCCGCGCCTGACCCAACGTTATGCTTCTAAAATGTGACAAATCCTTCTTTCAGTGGTGAATGGGAAATTGGTTTCGACAAAGTCCTCGGACAAGACATCCAGGGCAGCTCAGTAGGTATCATTGGGCTGGGCGGCATCGGCCAGGCAATAGTCAAGCGGCTGGGAGGATTTGATGTCGAAAAATTCCTATACACAGGTCATCGGGAGAAGCCCGAGGGTACGTTGCAATGGACGGATAAATACATACATTACTAACCTTTACTATGATTTTACAAAAAGTACAAGACCTATGTGAAAGTATATCATTCACCAAAAGAAATGTTACGTTGAAGAAAGGCTTTTATCTCCCATACTTTCATATTAACTCTATACCATACTAGTCTCTTTATCCCAACAGCCAAAGAGCTTGGCGCTGAGTTCGTTAACTTGGACACGCTGCTTGCCCAGAGTGACTTCGTGGTGCTCGCCGTGCCCCTAACAGAGGAGACCAAACACATGATCAACAAGACCACGCTGGCCAAGATGAAGAAGAACGCCATACTCATCAATGTCGGCCGCGGAGGTAAACCTTTAACGCGTATACGTGGCAGTCAAAGGGTTAAGGCTTATCAAGATGGCGACGAAGATGAGTTAAATGTTACTTAGGGATAATACTGTATTAAAATTGAAATTTACATTAATTTTTTTTTTAGACCTAGTGAACCAAGACGATCTCTACGATGCTCTAAAGAACAACGACATCTACTCGGCCGGACTCGACGTCACCACACCGGAGCCCCTGCCCAAGGACCATAAGTTGCTGACGTTGCCAAACATCTGTGAGTATCATTTAATTAGCAAATCTATTTCACGAATTAATATCAAAGACGATACGAAAGTAACATTTTCTATAATGCTATTCGGGGTCAAAGCACGTATGTTTACCTTCTAAGTCGACCATAGACTATATTAAGTTAAGCTCATTATACACCGTCATGACTAATTAAAAAGTTGGCTTTAGTATATGAAACATAAATAATTAACATTTAATTCCAACCAATTCTCATTTCCAGTTATTCTTCCTCACATCGGCAGCGCGACGATCGGCACACGAAACGCAATGGCGGTGCTTGCCGCCAAAAACGTTGTCAACGCCCTCAATGGAAAACCTCTAATTACACCTGTTTTGGAATAATTCACTACTATGATATTTAATAATGTTCAAAAGAAATGTCTAAAACTTTACCATATTTATTACTGTAAAATAATAACTTCATTAATAAAATCTAAATTGTCAGTGTGAAGCTATCGTAATCGGCAATCTCGCGGCGCCTCGACACTGCCGACCGACATTAAAAGCTGAAATAAAAGTATAACTAACAAAAGTATTTTTATTAAGATAATCCAATATATAATATTTACAGATTAAAAAAAACTAAGTGGCATCAGAGAGACAAATAAGCTTACAACTATATTCAGACACTGATAATATTTAATTTTAAACCCATTAACTTATTTAACATTACCTATCCCCTTGTAATATATATTTCAGTAAAAAAACCACATGTGTTAAAGGCATATCTAATATTTTCTAGTGACATACTGTTGTAAGTTTAATATTAGAACATAGACAATAATTGAATATTTGTCTATGGTAATCTTTAAAATTGCTGTTTTCATAAATTTAAATTTACATTTGTTCCATTTCCAGTTCCCTCCTCAATTTCAACTTATTAATACTCTGACTGCATACACTTATTGTGTTGTTGCCACTAATCATATACTTTAAAAATAAAATGTAACAATTCATTATTCAACATAGTTACATATGTTCATGGTTAACAATTTGGGACAACTCTATATGCTATGGTGCATCCGCTACTACAGCTGCAAGATCCTTCAAAAAAGGTTCTATTTGACTCTCCAGTGATAGAATGTGGCCAGTATTGCAATTGTCACTACCAATAAAGGTGATGACTAGTGGTAGCTTATTCATTTGAATCACCTGCAAATATAATTTGCCTTAATGAGTATTAAAAGTATTGGCACACAAAAAATATATAAACTATAAAAAACTTCCACAAAAAGTGTTGTTTATATTGTCATTTCTCTCATAGCAAGAGATAGCAATACTTTTTTATGTGTATATTGACAGTGGAAATTCAAAGCAATATAGGTATTAAAATACTTGTTTATAAGATCAAAATATTGATTATAAGGAATATATAAGTCTAAACATACCTGATAACTGGAATACATGGATATAATAGTTTTATTTCTGCCTAAACCAAGTTTACTTGCTTGATCCGTGGCCATACCAAACGTTGATATAAAATTAGGTCTTAAAGCCAGAGGAGGAGCCCTTTCAGTCACCGCTCGTACAACCGGAACGCCATCCCGATCAGTTATCAAAATACAATGAAGACCATTGACTCTGCAAAAAGAAATAATCAATTTCTCTATTTTTTTGTGAGAAGCTTAAGTAATTCTGTAAACCTACTTCTCTAATAAGTGGTTCAAATACTTCCTGAGATCGTCGACCATGGTTTTTAAATACAAATGTTTTTTCCTATTATTTAAAGATATCTTGTGAAAAATATAAAATGCAAATCAACAACACCACAAAACAAGAAAATAACTAGACATTGTCATATGTGAAAATGTCAATGTCCGGTTGACATTGACAATGTAAATATTTTTAATTTTGAATTGAAAAAATATATATTATGAAAACGAACCTAAAGAGAAGTCTAGGTAGTTTTAAAACATTTGTTTTACTCCTTTTTAAATATTTAAAAGTTGTTTAAAGTAGACTAAGCTTCGCCTACAGTTATTTTCATAAATTTATTACACAAACAATTTATTTCTTAAACTAATATAGCAACATTAAAATCTTGGGAAGAAAATAAATTTGTCTATTGGCAAAATGGAAGAATAAGATTGACAAGTATGTGATTTTCGTAACTTATTTTTGGATACATTAAATGTTTAATGCCTTTGTAGTGAAAAGGCGTATATCTTTATGGGGCACAAAAAGAAGAATAAAACATTGGTGAAGAATAATTTTAAAAGTATCTTAAAGTGTGTTACAACAAATTGAAATATAGTTTCGAACGATGATAACAAAAGATATAAAAATTTAGCCTTGTCTCGTTATGTGTTATTTTTCGATTGATGTGTGCTGTTAGGATTAACAAGTCATGAACGTTTGCAGAGACATTAGCTAGAGTATGTATACGTAACTACGAGAAAGTGATTTTAAGGACTGTGACGTCACAAGCGAAAGACAATAAATTACACTACACGTACAATGTTTTTTGGTTTCTGCCGGTGATTAAAAGTGTAAAGAGAGCCGTGGTGAGGGCAGAGTTCGCGGCGGAGAGGTCGGCCCCCGCGAGGATGGGCGGCGATGTCTGCCCCCTCCGGAAACGCTGCGAGCCCCTCACCGTGTGCATGTACTAATATTTCGCTTATGCAATTGTTCCATGAACTAAAACAAAAGTTTCCTGGTGTCCCCGACCATGTGGTATCTAGTACTATCGAGCTGTATTGCCATGATAAGCAAGCCTGTGAGACACATCTCCACCGGGAAGTCAAGGCCTCCCTAACTCACGCTTACCATGCGTCTTCGTCGGCCGCCGCCCGACAGCTCAATGAGCTCAAAGTTAATGTGCCTGTGAAGTGTCGCAACCAGCCTATAGTCAAGCATGAGGTTGTGAGAACATCAGCTGTCAAATCTGTAACTTGCCAAGGCCCACAAAAAGCAATCCTAAGCTGTAACTCGATAGCTGAAGACAATGATAAGAAGGTGAACACTGACGCCAATCAAAATGTTGTCGAAGCTCTCAATGATAATGAGACTAATAAATGTCCATCACCTGTTACAATTATAAATATTGATAATTGTTTCGCGAAATATAGTGCGGAGTCTCCAAGTGATCCTGAGCTGACAAACGACAACAAGAAAGAAGTCAATATAAATCATGGAAAAGATGAATCGAGTAATGATAAAGTAAGCTCTGATACAACTGAAAGCACTAATTACAGAATTTTAAAGAGTAACAAAATTAAGTGCAATTTAAATGAAAGATTAGAGAAGGGGAAGGAAAAGAAGACTATTAAAAAGGAACCACTGACTGTAAAACCTGCAGAAGAGAAACCCAAACGACCCAATACACTTGATTTCATCAAAACCAATCCAGATATTGCATTTAAAGAAACATTAAAACAAGAAACTCAAGAGCCATGTAGGTCAGTGTCACCCGCTGTTTCAACAAAGGACTATCAAAACAAAGAGAAGGCTAACACATATAGACGGGAATGTGGGTATCCATTAAATTTGTCTGTAAATGTAAATTGTCATATGGACTTGAGTCGCTCATATGTTGACCCTTGGATGGAAGATTACGAAAGTCCAAGAGCTATTACATCAGTTAACTTGACAGTTTGTACACCAACTTCAAACATGGCTAGTCCAGTTAGAGAAATGAGAGATGATGAAGGAGGCTTTGAGGGACATGTGACAGTGACGGTGAGCCCCAGCACGGGGAGGCCGCCGAGGCGTCGCGCACCGCCACCTCCGCCACCGGCACAGGCTCCTCCGTCGAGATTGGAGTCTCCAAGACCTTCTAGGACTGCGCCAGAACCACCGGCAGGATCTAATCATGGTACTATTGGTATGTATAAGTATTGTAAACAAAAATCTTCTTTTTTTTTCTAATATGATCTATTAAATTTGCCTTTGCTACTTTTAACAGTTTAGTGGGTATTATAATTTGTAGGAATGGTGCTAACTGTCCTATTAGAGCTTTAATTGTCTATTGTTGTCAAGTTAAGAAAAATGTTATGTACATTATGAATGTATTACTAATTGATATAAACTCATGTAAAATCATAAACCAAGAATCTAATATGGATATTTCACTGTATACAATGACACCAATCATATTACACATTGATTTTATAAGTTAGCAAATTTTTGATACATTGTCAAATAATTTTCAGATCGTTCACTAATAGAGAGACAGAAAGAACGTCTCTCGAGGCTTGCTACGGCGTTAGCTCAAGAAAAAAGCAGAGTGGCGCAGTTGAGCCGAGAGACGCATATATTAGCAGCGCCGCCGCCCTCGCCGACTGCAACGCAGAGGCTCAAGAACTACGTTGAACGACTGCGTGACGAGTGTAACACATTGTCTAAGAGACTAGAAATGGCTAACAATGGTGAGTTTCGAGAGATAACTTGCTAAAAATAAATAGGTTCTTTTTTTAAATAACTATTTTTATTCTATAGTACTTGAAATGTAACATATTGCATTCTTTTATTGAAAGTTTGACAGTATTTGGAACAGTAACTGTTTGGTTGTTATATTGGTGTGGATGAAAAATGTCTTCCCTTTTATGATCTTTATTTGTTATTTCATGTGTTTTGTTACTTTTTTTTAATTCAAGTAATTGTTCTGTTTCAATATTAGTGGTTTATGAATGTTGTAATAGAACTTTATTAATTTATAAACAAAGTGTGAGTAACAGTCGGCTTTGTTCAGTTACTTTTGAATTTTACTCATCTGTAATTTACATTAGAATGGTTTCATTAAATAAAACAATACTATAGTTATTTAAATTTGTTTGCAACATTTGGGAAAAGTTGCCGCATTGTTAACTTTTTACTCGACTTGTTTTCAAATTTTACTGGTTTTTGTTAAACCATATGCTGGTCCAGTATTTATATTCTGTTGATATGTCAGAAACAATAAATTAAATATGTTATCATTGAAAACATTCCAGAGCCAGATGACTCGGACAGCTTCTACAGAAACATCTACACCGGGCAGCGGCCGAGCGCCATGTGGCAGTGCCACATGTGCACGTTCCGCAACCACGAGCTGCTCACCAAGTGCGAGGAGTGCGAGATGCCGCGCATACTCGTAGGTATGTCCCCCTCCAGGAACCACGACTCGGGCTTCGGCTCCTTCCGGGACAGGAACCGCAGGGGCATCCCGCAAGGCACCTCACACCATGAGGTCAATGAGGTGCCTCATGTCATTGAGTCGACGTTTCCCAGTGTGACACAGGCCTTACGATCACAAAGCCTATCACATGGTCCTTAAATTTGCTGATGTTCCTTCATATTTGCCTTATGAAAGTGCCTATTACGATGACTTAAAAGTGCCTATAACGATGATGCCTAGTCAGTGCTCAGGTATTTTTGGTGTTGTTTTGAACACTTGAAGATAACAGGATTCTGTGTCGTGGATTTTGAACTTTTTAACCCAAGCATGTGATGTGAGCATGCCAATGTCGTGTCGGACAATTTTGTCGCTGAGCATTGTGCTTTTATCGATTTGCCGTGTCTTAAGATTGTTCCTGTTTTTTTTGTTATTGACATTTCAGAATAGTTTGCATGCGTGTCGTGTTATAATTGACTGATTTTAACCATTTTAGGCTAAGCTTATGTTCATACATTTGATTCTGTCCACATCGGTTTTAAAATTTTATTAGTATGTACGAATTTACGAAGGCTCTAGGGTATTACAATAATTTCTTACACTTATTTAACTTTACATGTTCTATAATTATTTGTAGAGTTAAGTTGATAGCACAATGAAATTAAGAGATTTGTTTATATTTTTACAAAGTTAGTCTTTAATAAGTTTTATGGAAATTAGTATGTGTTATTAGATAAGGTACATTTATTTATTGTTCTACTTAATATTACGAGGTGAATTATATCTGAACATCACAATTGACTGGTCAAACGAGAGGCATTACAAGATCTCAACAAAAGACTACGACGCCTTGCCAAAAATGTGTTATGAATTTTACGACTTTAAAAATTATGGAAAAATTTTATCTTTGCTCAAAGATAATCTATTGCTCACTTCACGCGACTTTCGATGTTTTATCTCCTCACTGTTATATATCTTACGCACAATAAATTTGCATAAAATATAGTTGTAAAATTGAACATTTTCAAAAATCTATTATTTGCTCATAGCGGACATAAAAGCCGACCAAAACTTACTACGACCCTCGGAAGATTTTTAATCAAGTTAAACTGTTGACATTAACACAATAATTATTTACGTTTTATATAAAAAATATAAAATGTAACAGTTATATGTTTGTGCCTTAATGAATTCTAAAGATCAATTAATGTTTAGGAAAATTAAAAATTACTTAGTTATATGTACAACTTAATAATATGTTGTACAAAAATTTGGATGGTAAAAACTCACGTTTATATAGTTAAGAAATAAAACTTTTGAAATGAACGACTTTATCAAATTAAGATCGAAATGGACATATCAAAACTTGTTTCAGGTCAACACTATTATAGCATCAGAAGATATTTTATACAGTCATTAAATAGACTATGTTTTAGTTAGTTTGCTTATTGTAGGAACAATTTGGTAGGAATAATTTCACTACACATTATACTAGATAAAGAACTCGAGATAGTTCGATAGCACTAGTTAAAATTGTCTATGCCAGTAAATTTTCTATAACGAAAGTAATACTGCTGGTAATATGGTAACTAATAACTACACTATAGTTAAACTATTAAAACTTTCGTGAGAAATTTCACTATACTACTTATAAAACGGCTTAACTCACGTGTAAAACGGTGTTTCGGAGTTTCTTCATCTTCAGCTCATCGGGCCCAGCGGGGACGGGCCGCGAACGCTCTATAGTACCGTTCCCACTCACCCTGAAGATGAGCCCCCGATGGGTTCGTAACTAGTCGGTACTGACACCGATATACACGTGAGTTAAGCCGTTTTATAAGTAGTATACACTACAGTTAATTACATTTACAATAAACTATCGTCTAAAGCCCAGGAAACAAAAATGATTTTAAGGTTCAATTTTTTTTTAAATCATCTAAAATGAAAGTAGCCAATATGGATGCAAAATATAACCTAACTTTTTACACTTGTACGAAAACATGCCATTCCTTTTGTTCTTTGTTTTTTTTCTTTTAAAGAAGCCGCCATGTTTTTGTACATGTTTGGGCAATGGTAAACGACTGTAAGGCCATAATTTGATCTAACGTGCAAATATCACGTAAAATAGTTTTTTGTTGTTTACGATCGTTACAGGTATCCTTGTACACTTGTGTTAAAATGTATTTTGTAAATAAGAGCAATGTGATAGTTTAAATTTATGTATATAAAGTAATAAAAATGTTGGTCAATAAAGTTATGATTTTTTTTCTTTAATTTGGATGCATAAGCTTGGTGTGACTGGTTACTACACGGTAAGTTTCCTTTTTCCTATTAATCTTTCTAACATATGTCGCTCCTGGAATGTTGTGTTGTTTATTTATCAATATTATTATCAATAGCTGTATTATTGCTAAGATTTTTTTTTATTATTTGATGCAGTTCGAGCTCCTGATGGAATAACAGTTCGACTTATGCCAGGTCGGCGAAGTAAGTATGTCGACATAGATGACATGAGAAGAAAAGGGAATTGAGAAAAATGTTTGTAATCAATAGGCATATTTCAATGAGGCTTTTTCATTTTCAGAAATAGTGCGATCGTGGGTTTTATGAGACGCGATGCAGCTCGTTACATTTAAGTACTACCGGCTATCTTAAGTGCAGTAGACGATGTTTTTAATCTGTGATATTCGCATTTGGTTGTTAAGAAATAAAAGTCTGATTCGATGTTAAACGAGAATATTCTGATTTAACACATTCCATGCGGGGTTAAGTGGGGACTGTTTTATTATTGTGAGTTTTTAAAGAGTTTTGTATAGATATATGGGCATTTGTATTAAAATGGCATTACTATCTATTACCGGTGTGGTTTGTAGAGTAATTGCAATGAATCAGTCCACGCTACAATTCCTGTAGTAAAAGTTATAAAAGATAAAATTTTATTACCTTTTTTTTCCCTTATCTTTCCTATACTCATTGAGTGCTCTGTTGTACCAAATGCGAATAACTCCCTGTTATTTACATTTTAACACTGCTGCACTTAAGGTGGATAGGAAATTAATTTTAATTTAATTCAAATATATGTTTTGTAGCCAATATTTCTTTTTTAATAAGTAACAAAGAGAATTTATGTAATTCAGGAAATACGTAATTTTAAACATTCATTGATTAAATGAAACAGGGTTTCTGATGAATTTATAAAAAAAAATTAAGAATCAAAAATACATAGTCGGCCGATAAATGATTTTTTATAAAAAGATAGTATTGTATAAATACAATGAAAGCAGATTTTAATTTTGGGATATGAAATATAAAGGAATCTTTTATTGTTAACAGTATTGTTTTAAATTTAAAAATTGCTGACTATTTAAACAATTTTTTTTTCTTATACCCTACATTATTTATTTAAAGCTTTAATTTGCTTTTCAAAGAATAAAACATATACTATGTTCCATTGCTATAACAAGTCTATTATTTACTTGAATACGATTCGAATAATTTATAGCTTTTTTTTTAATGTATGAAGATTTACAATTTACGTGCCTTCAATGAAAATGGCTGAAAGTCCAAATATCACTTTTTCCACATTCTTAACATGAAACACGTGCAAGTATACAATTTGAATAGTAAAATATTTGACTTGTATATACTATGTAATAGATATTATTTTTTGTCCCATGTCTGTTTATACACTTACCAAGATTTATTCAGAACCTAATGTTGCCACTCTGTCTCCCACCTATATAATAGAAATTTCAATATTGTGTTTAATCCAGAAAAATCTAGAATTTCAAATATTAGCTATTAATCATTCAACAGTCTCAATATGTACCAAAGTAAACTATACTTTTGTTAACTCTGAATAATATACCAACAAATTATGTACACAATTTTACTATACATGTTTAACATTTCCCATGCGACTATAAATATCTTGAAAAATAAATTGGGAAGCGATTTGCTGGCACTTAACATGTTAACCAACAATCAATTAAATAATAGAACAAAACATTCATTTCATAAGTTGAAAATTTTGACAGTTTATATCCAGAATAAAATATAATTATTAATACAAAATGAATACAGCCATACATCATACGTAATTTAGTTGCCACTCGAGTTTCAAAGGCCCTTAGATTCTTGCCACTGGTAATGAATGAAATTCAATTCTATTTGCTTCAATATTAAAATACAAAAAAAGAAGGAACTGATGGTACTTTAATATGTATAACAAAGCTGCTTTATCTTTACAATTGAGCCAATAAACAATGTAACAATTCAATTTATTATTATCATAATTAAATCAAATTTAGTAGTTGAAATTAAATCGTATTTACAAATTGATTTGAAACTTGATACACATCATTCGGTCCAACACAACAATATACAAAAAAAAGCAATGTTTAATTTTTTTAAAACGAATTTATTGTGACATTAAACTGTTGAAGGTCATATTAATGTCATCTGAGAGCAACAAGTATTTGAAACAATGACTAATAATATTGCTAATGGAAATTTTAAAATGTGCTTAGAAACAGAACACTGTGATTTCTAGTCGATGCTATGAATTTCTCATTTTATATGTAATAAGAAATAAGCATTTCTCTTTGTGTAAACAATACATGCTCACTGTATATATGAGTAGATACTTGTGTAAGATTTTTTTTTTAATCTAATCAAATTTAAAGGCAACATCTGTGCAGGCACATTATTTTAATTGACTTTGCGTTACAAAATGATATTTTTTAAACGCAACCATAAAAGGTATATGTTATTGAATAGCATAAAAATCACTATTTATGAATTTTCAATGAATCATACACAAAACTTGTGATCAGTCATGGATACAAATTGATTTCAAATGACTGCTTGGTTATGTCAACATAAAAAACTGAATTACTCTGAGATTAAAAGGTTTATTAAGTGAATGTTATATGAAAAATAAAACACATTTATTATTCTCCCCTATGGGCATGGGACTGGTGTCTAAACTAGGTTTGTACCCAGTGTTAGATCACCAGACCTCAATATAATTATTAAAAGATTTATTAATGGAATTGATGTAAAATGAAAATATTGCTTGTGCAGATGTATGTAAGAATTTATATTTTTTAAAAACATTTAGTGCTTATTTAGACCTTTATTATATATACACGATATCTATTCAATAATTTGTACTTAATCAGCACATGTATCTAAATAAACTTGTTATTGAAATTTGTTTAATTTATTTGTTTTAATTCCTATACTATTAATTGATAAAAATTCTCACAATTCAAAATTTTTCAAGGTCAAAGTTTGTATGAAATAAAATTACACTGATGTAACTGTTATAGGCATAAAAACTTTTAAAAAATTAAATGACTTGTACACATTCTTACTATCAAGTGCAAGATCCTTTGTGCAGTTTTTATACAAGAATTACAATTGTAGATTGGTATTTTCATAGTTTCATACAATGACACATGTTATATTGCCGTGCCTCTTTCCAAATTCTGTTTAATTTCAGATGTATGTTCTCCATAGAATCTCTCCAACTTTTTGTTGAATTTAGCATTCCTTTCATTGATGTAATCAATATCTGCGTCATCGTTGTGGATACGACGTCGGGAGTATTTCGCGCGTTTCGCAATTTGCCCCTCTAAGTCGTCGACCATTTTGTCTACGGCATCTCTCCGATCTTCATGCATACCATGTATTATAACGTTAGGTCCACCATAAAACGCATCACCGTATTTTTGTTTCTGTTTTTCGTATTGCTCCATATCTGCTGCAGGCATGTTCTTTACAAGTCGATTGTATTGTCTGACTGTTGCTTGCTCATATGTGGAGAAACCTTGATCGGGATTCTTTTTCTTCTTTTTACGTTCGAGCCTTTCTGCTTCTGTCGCAGATATGTTCAATAACTTCACTCTGTCGTACTCCTTACCTTCCTTAGCAGCTTCCTCGCGCTTTTTCTGATCCTCTAATAACCATTCTGCTTGTCTTCGTTTCGCTTCGTAATTTGGAGGAAGTTTATTTCTAGCCTCTTCTGCTACAACTTCTTGATGATTATGACTTCTTGCTTCATTTCTAGCAGAGTGTAATGAACGTAGTCTCTTCATACGCTCAGCTTGCTTTTCTGCAAAAGTCATTTCCTTATTCGTAGATGACGATGTTTCTGATACTTCTACTGAAGCCATTTGAGATATTTTGTTTATCTTTAGTACTTAAAACAAACACCTTTTCTCAAAATATTGCTATCTTTGGACGTATACACATATACACCATACTGCGTATGTCATGTCAATGTCAAACACAGCTCAAAGATTAAATAACTTAGAAGCGACGTGTAGAATAAAGGACTTAAAATAAGCAGAGAAGTTAACAACCTCTATCTATTTTAAGTCGGTTGAAAAAGATAATAACCTTTTAAAAGCTAAATAATGTGTAGGTATTTTCATTATTTAGGCAACCAGAAGTAACAAATGTCTTTGGAAATAATGCCTTGAATGATGTCACACGTCAAGTAATTTTTGTTATATTGGTAGCCTGTGGTGGTACTGTCAATTTCGTGTTGCAAGCATTAATTTTGAATGTATGGAAAAATAAAGTCATGGCTCTATTTTCATATACTCTGTGTCATGGCCAGTCAGTCGGTGTTTTGATACAGTGACGGTTGTGTGTTGTGTGATCGAATTATAATATTTTCGAGTGTTTTATTTTGAAGTTCACGATGTCGGATGAAATCGCCGAGAATGGAACAGCGAACGGAGATGTGCCAGAGATCGAGCTGATAATAAAGGTACATTTAATATTACACGTGTTGGTACGCGAGCCCGAGATCTGCAATACACTCGGTCAATACGGCACGCGCAATAATCGGTCTTAAAGATTTTGAGGTGTTGGCATACACTGCTTCAGTGTATTTACGTGTTTTAAACTATAAAAGATAATATTTTCATGATACGAAGATAACGTATCGTTTTAAGGTATCAATGTACAGAACTATCAAATGCATAAAAATGTTCACGATTCCTTTGCATGATAATGTGTAATATATATTTATGCGGTCATTTTATGTACGGCATATGGGACATTTACGTTTTCATATCTAAAAACTTTTAAGTTGTTTCTATGTCCTTAAACGCATTTTATGTCCAGACTGCTTAGAGAAGTTTTGTTACTTATAAAATTTAACCCAAGATTTGGGCCACTGATATGCATTCGGAAAGATTCGTCGTGTTGCAAAATAAATTGCTTAAGCTCAATACAATGGTGTCTTCGATGGTAATGTCAGAGCAAAGACTACTAACATACAAGATAGTTTTTCCAAAGGTGGTTTCCATCCATCCTAATATCTGTTTTTCAGAAAAAAATTCTTGTAAGGAATTCTCCTTGTTAATTTATTCATGGATACACTAGAACACAACATTTATATTATTTTTCTCATATTAAACTTGATTAATTTATAGATTACGACTTGGAAAAAAAAAACTCAAGGTCATGAAAATTTGCACTACAAATATGTATTTATGCAGTTGTCTATGCTTATTAATGTCTACTATAGAGAAGTTTGAATTATAGCTGATTATAATTAAATTTGTTGTTATTGCCATAAACAAAAATAAACTACATCCCCCTTCTGTATGCTACACAGAAAATTTGGAATGAGGCCAAAATGCAAAATTTGCAACACAATTCATGTTTTGCAGATTAAATGGAAGAAGTATGATTATGTCTTCATCAGCTCACAATACATTGCCACTAAGGAGCTCAGAGCCTCTCTATGTTAGTGGATTCTGATCCTCATGTGTCTTAAATCAATACAAGGTTTATCTTATTCATGTTTAGTTCTTTTATTTGCATGTAAATGTTTTAATGACCTTGAAATGTTATTGCCCCATGATTAAGAGCCTTCTTCAAATCTTACATTCGGTAATTATTTTGAAAGACTAAAATATTTTTTAAGATTGTACAAATGTTATGAAACCACTATCGTATAATAAAATTGGTAAACTAATGCTCCGTATAAAGTAAAAAAGACAAAATAATGATAGCTCATTAACGCCATCTACCAATGTCAAAAACATCTCACAAACATTTTGTACTGTGCATATCTTCTCATTTTTTCTTCTTTTGCAAGTTTTATATATTTTCTGTCAGTCTGGGAAAGCAGTGCTGCTCACCGTCCCAGATAGTGTTGTGGCACTATGGTATAATAATGTGTACATTATAGTTGTAAACCCATGTGTCATGTATTTACAACTTTCCTTCTAGTTAGTCTATTACTCATGATTATGTTCTATTGTTTCAAACCGTCAACCATTAGAAATTGACAGTGACATTTACATAAGTGACAAATCTGTATTCTTTCACTTTTCTATATACATGTATCAATTTTGTCTTTATTATATGCGGTTAGTATAGTCAAATCTGACCTGGTCAAATACATATTTATTCTATGAACATTCTGTTTTACTATGAATACAATTATCTAAAGTTCAATAGTAATTGAGTTTTTATATGAGAAATATATAATTACATACCAATGTACTTATAAGAAAAAACATAACAGTTCTTATACAATGATCATAATAATTTTCTATCGTTTCACTATTAATTTTAGTTCATTATCTGTGCACACATCCAAGTTGCATGTATTTTAGGAACATAATTAGTAATAACAAAATCTAGACCTGTGTTACGGAAGCTTAAATGTAAACAGATGCATTTGCGTGTCACATAGCAAATAGGATATGATTTTCTTAGGTTACAATATAATAAAAATCTTACCTTGTACATCTTGACTTTGACTTTACAAAATACTAGCTGTCTAATTAACAAAAAGCTATTTTAGTAGCCTATGTGTTCTTTCATACTGTGCTCTACATCTATGCCAAATTTTACCCAGTAGGTCCTTCTGGAGACAATTTTTATTAAACCAAAAGTCATAGACAATGTTTAGTAACTTTTATTATTTACTGTTTATAAACTAGATAAAATGTAAGCCCTATAGCTTGTTGAGATTGTGCAATGAAACGTGTCCTATAGCGAGCATTCCGCGGGAGAGAGCGCATGCGCGCCTTCGAAACAGAAACCTGCGCGAGCGGCGGCGAAAGTGACCGCGGACGCGCCGCCGCACGCCTCGCCCCCAGCCCCCAGTTCTCAGCCCCTAATACCAGCCCCCACACAACCGACTATTGTCAGTATTATATTTATATATTTGTGTCATCATTATATACTATCTATATTCAAATTATCGAAATAATAATGAAGCGTAATTGTAATGCGGTCGTATTTTTTTATTTAAAATATTAGTAGATTGTTATCAATTCACTAATATTTCGTGGTAACATGGTTTACGATAATATTCGAATGGCGGGATTCGAACTCTCGACCACATGATCGGAATTCCGGCTATTCGCGCATCCTAACCTTAAAAGTTATTGATTACCCGTGTCCCAAGGCTATGTATCAAAATGTGTTAATCTCTTAACACTCTCGTCAGTAGGATGTCGTGTTTATTTGCTATAGTATGCATTGATGCACTTTTCTAATAATTAATTGACCGTACTTAAAGATAATGCAAGATTTGCTATCGAATGCGTTTGGAAAGTTTTATTTTTTAATAATAGCAATGAATTTCTTCGTGATTTTGCCGATTATAAACGTTGTATTTATCTCTTGGCTCGAAACTAGTCGGTACTTACACCGATTTACACGTGAGTTAAGCCGTTTTATAATTAGTGTACTAACATTCTAGTTCTCTCAACATTCGATATGATTTCGTTTAATTTAAAAATCAAATAGAAAAATTTTGTATTCATTATATTTAAAAACATAACTATTAAATAAGATGACGTAACGGATAAATATATAATCTGTCAATGTGTCCGGTTATCCACTTAGTAATGTAATAATTATTTTTAAATATGCAATAATATATTTAAATCGTTTCTGCAACTCCCATTTCTGTAATTAAATGACTATAATTTAAAACAATTACTCAAACATGTTGTAACATGAGGATATATTTTATTATTGTTTTACGTTATTAATGTAACAGAGTTCAATTAAATTTAGCGTTATTTTTCTTAATATGTACATTCAGCCAGGTCTTTAATGTCAACGGTTCATTGTGTCAGATAACCTATTGTTTATTACCTCAACGTCGGTTCTGTTCTGCAATAAAATATACTGTTTTTTTTTAAATAATTTACGTGATCTATTTACTGGTGACGTCACACGAAGTGTGTTGGTGTCACGGTAATTTCTGAAACGTAATGTATTTGACATCTAACTTATTTTCTTAATAAAAACGAAGTGAAATTGTTATTTGTAAAAAGTTAAAGCATACATTTATAGTCAAAAGTATTGGTCAATGTGACTAATACTGATAATTAATTATAATTATGATCGAAGAATTAATTAATTATTAATCAAGCTAATCAAATTATGGGCATTATGTGTAGTGTCCTAACATTCCTACATACAGAGTTACATGTTCTCATACAGTTATGTTATTTTGATACCATTCTTCTTAACCAGGTCATCATTCAATCCATTTTATTACCATTCAGAATATGACTTTCTGAATAGTATTTTTTTTAAAACTTCCCGGTATGTTAGAATATGGCGTGTAGAAATAAAAAAGTCAGTGTAATCGATTTGATTTCGAAACATCGAGACGGCGTGCAACTCGTCCCAAATCCGAGGCGACTCGATTCAAATCGAGATGGCCGTGAACGTTGCAACGAGTCGTGAATTTGACTATTTGTTACTAACCTCTCACTTTTAACGTTAAATTGTTTAAAAAAAAAAAGTATTATTTAAAGACATTTGTTAACACACAAAGTACGTATTGTACTCACAATTTTTTTTTAAATAAATGTTCACTTCATTAGACTGCTTAAAATAGAATATTGAATTTGTCCGAACATTACAAACGTTCTAAATAAAGCTAAGGATAATCTGTGTCAATTCTGACATTTATTAAACACGGCTTCGCAGACAGGTTATGTATAACGTTGAGGTTACAATAGCGCGAGTTTCATACGCGCTTTATATAATAGACCGGTTCGGCGGCGTGACCGACGATTGTGATTCGACTGTCGATCGATTCTTTCACAAATCACGCGGCCGACTTTCGTTGACTTATAGATCGATTAAAAGATCATTTTATATTACGTATACGATTGTTGTAATCTTTATCATGTATTCATTAATATAAGGGCGTAAGAAGCGTCACTGGCCTAATGGTTAAGGGTATGTGTTTCTGATCGCGTTGTCGAGTGTTCCATTCCCGCTATTACATTATTTTAGACCTTATCCTCCTCTAATAAGTTCTATTGTCATCGTAATAACGTAACAGTTTTTATTATCACACGGCACCGCCTAAACTGTTAGTATAATGTTTAGATGTCTTT
>JAODUI010000007.1:1224851-1269669 GCA_027563995.1 Papilio gigon | reverse complement strand
CTGCACGCATGATGCGCTTGTCTCTAATTGTGATTACATATTGCCATGTGTATGTTGTTTATTAGTGTTAAGTCATATATCCAATTATGTAATTGCGTTGACAAGCCTCTTAAATAAATAAATAAATAAATAAATAAATAAATAAACTGATGATCTAAGTGTTCAGTTCAATAGAGTCAGTTACTCACTCAATCGTGGTTCAGAATCGTGATTCTATCTAAGCAGCATCAGCCACACGTTGCTAATGAAGTAAGGCATCCATTGCTTTAACGGTAATCAGTTTGAGGCGTGACGTCAGCGACCGCATTATTGACTACGTACCCTCCACCTCTAGTACACATAATTAACAAGCGTTAATTACGTACAAGCCTTTTAAGGCGAAAATTAATTGTGCGGATTTGTTGATGCCTGTTTATAACGGAAAAAAGTGTTGTTGAATTTTATAAGCAAAGAAATGAAATATGTATTCTGCTGTTGAGTGTAATGAATTTTCAGTATTTTAATACAAATTTAAAAATGTATCTTACTGATAATTATATAATGAAGAGCCAATAGTGTATTGGGTAAAGATACGGACTGCCGATCTAGTTGTCGTGGTATCGAATCTCATTAGATTATTGTTGTTAATCATATCTTAAAACTAGCCTCTTTAAGCTTACCAGCAATGGTTATAATAAATATTAGTAAATTAACGAAAATCTATTAATACTGTAAAAAAATCTTCTTTACGGTTTAAGGTAAATTTCGTGTGGCCTTATTATTTTTTAATTAATCTAACGGTAACATAATTTTAATTAATAATATTTAACATACCCAACGAGAGCCTATTCATTTTGTAAGAGAGAATTATTTTGTTAATGTTCTAGAACATTTATCGCATTTCATTTGTTATTTAGTTCGTAGTTTTAAAACGTCGGAAGTAGCGGAACTTTGCGGTGACGTCATAAAAAGAATGTTCCTGTCAGATCGATAGGTAAATAAAGTTGAACCAGCAATATCGACACAAAAGCTGCCGACGCAAAGTAATTGTGTTGAGGTCGAAACCAATTTCAGTTTTTGATAGTCGCAGTCCAGAACCAATTTTCCTGGCGAGAACAATTGCAAACAATACTTCCCATACCTTACTGTTGCGTTTCAAACGCACAAATTTATTAACAATACTAAAGATTTAATTTATAAAATTGAATACTATTTGAAAGAACATTTAATTAAAAGCCAATTTCCATCTCCTCTTTCAAAATACTTGCATAAAATCATATCGTCAACTCTTTCATACCTTTTGAAAAAACAAAGACAGTAATGTATGACAAGGGTCGTACATCGACATAGGACATTTCAGCTTTGTAAGAGAACTAAGATATTTGATCTCTAATTCGCATGCATTTGTGGCCAGGCCACACAACTTGGCAGTCGTCAGTTATTGCAGTTGTATTCTAAACGTTGACTTTCAACTGCTTAACATTTGCAATATTGTGGATTACACGAATCAAGCATCCTTTATATCGAAAGTTGCCATTATATTGGACAACGAAAAGTTTTAACGGCCAATATCTGAGCAATAAATAAGATATCTCGAAGCCATTCCGCATACATGTGAGAAACTTTATCGATATTTTCAATACGGGAACGCTCGTAAAATTTCAAAATTGGAAATGTGACTCGATTCGCTTCGACGCTCATTATGATGATGTTGTTTTATTTATTTACTGACTGTCGGTCGCGACTTCGGACTCACAGAATTAGTAAAAAACTAAAATAACAAACTCTATGTTTTTTTTCTAGATAACGTTTTTTAATTTTCATCTATATGCTATAAACCTTGCAATTGTTTCAATTAACGATAACAAAAAAAAAAACTCAAATCTTTGCAAAAAACATAATAAGTTAAACAAAAAAAAAATATGCAAACATTTTAAAGCAACAATACGAAAATTCAGTGTTGACGCTGCAATTTAATTGGCTCGGATTCGACTGAGAACGGAAAAAAGCACCAACAACTACGGAATAGATTCTCCAGCTCGACAACAAAACTCTTTGCTTGAATGTTTACTTTTTTATTATTCAGTTGTTTGCTAAAAGCTCGATGGTGTGAAAACATTAATGACCTATTTTATAGCCTCACTTAAGCTTTCAACTTGTTTGTTTAAAGTCACTCCGCACTTGGAAATAAGGTAACCTCTTATTTCGTGTTAGTATTTGAACGTTGTTTTTAAAGTATCATTATTGCGATTTAAACCTTTACAATTAATATGAAAAACGAGGTTATACATTAATTTTTTAGACAGAATCTAGAATGTCGGAATAGTTAAATCAAAAAAGTTACCCTAAACATCAGGAGTTAAACTATGCCAAAGTCAGTAAAATTTTGATAACATAGGACAGATTTCCAGGAGACAGATGTCCATAGGACAGATAGAGCGTCGGTGGCACAGTATTCTTGACCCCTTCAGACTGAACATTAAGGGAAGTTTGAAAGTAGCGTCAGTAATAGAAAAATTGAGAAGCAAAAGGTTAGCGTGGTATGGACATGTTATGCGAAGAGGAGATGAGCACGTAAACAAGAAGATGATGAGATTGAATGTGGATGGCTATAAAGTTAGAGGAAGACCAAATAAGGTGTGGATGGATTGCGTGGATGTGCGTAGGAAGTGTGTGAGTTCAGATATGACGGCTGACAGAGATGTATGGAAGAGTAGTAGATACTGTGACGACCTTCCATAGGGGAAAAGGGCAGGTTGATGATGATGATGATGATGATGATACGGTCATCTCTTACGTACCATTTTTTTTTAAACAAAAGTAACAACACTGTATTTTAACATTCACTTTACGTCAATGGGAACTCACGTTAATGTTTTGTTTTCTCCTTTAATTTTTTTTATGTATTTTTAAAAAGTAATGAGCCTATATTCATAATTGTAATAATATTTTTGTTAATTGGAGATAAAAAATTGTTGCATATTAACATAGTAACATTTTAATTCCTAGGACGGCGTAATCCAGCGTTTCCAATTTACTGGACAAATAAAATACATTTTCAGCTTAATAGCCGTTTCGTATAACAAAAATTTAATTCAAAACTACGCTTTAATATATTTCTCATGACTGCGCTGCATTAAATAGCTATACTTGGTACTGAATACATCAATTAAATGTTTACATTTAATTTGTAATACAGAATCAAGTTGATAAAAGTAAAGGATAATTTCAGTTTTATAGAAGATTTATCATTACATATTAGACTGATTCTAAAATCATGGAAGATCGGGCTTCCAACCACAAGTACCCAATGGTTACTTAAATCGAAGCGGCAAAAACGGATGAAACGTTGGTTTCTTTTGAATTAATAAATCATTTTCATTTCTTCATATTATTATTAGACGAATCCGCAAATAGAATTATAGTAAATTTAGTAGAAAAATTATCTTCAAACAGTAATATCCTTTCCAAAAAATGTTTGCAAACATTTTTTTACATCACTTACTAGAAAATATGTGACAATCATTTTCTATATAAAAGGCAATATCAATTTTCCTATACATGTAATATACGATGATTAATCAAGTCGTATTCAAACGGTTCATATATTAGTTATTATTTTATCATGTTTCTTTACTATATTGACTTTGTAGAAATAAGTACACACCAGGGTTTCTCCGCATCGCTCATATTAAAGGAGGGTTCCTCAAGTATACGACGTGAATGCTCGTGAAAGGGTGCCGCAGCCACAGCTTGGGGGCGAGGATTTATTGTTTACCTTTCCGGTTCTTCTAATAACGAGTAGAACCACCTTTGTAGATATTAAAAATCACCATCAAAAATTTCCCGCAAAATTACCAATACAACAAACTTAACTTTACTTCATTATCGTAAAGAACACGACTAAGAAGATTAAATTAAGTTACCTAATGTCTTATAAACACTACAAAAAAAAACTAATATTATTAATTACTGTGTGCGTTAAACAAAAAAAGTGCATTTCAGTAACCAAATTTGTGAAAAATTGCAATAAAATACTGAAATTTATCATTTCTTTTTTCAAATTCAAATTATGATGCGACAGAAACTTGAGTGCAACTCGTAGTCTGAGCTCATAATGTTTTCTAACTGGTAGCATACACGGTATATTGTCCTGAGTATTGCCAATTCTTATTGGTTATAGAAAATGCAATCTATCAACTGTGAAGTCACTCGCTAATGACGTGGAAGACAACAGTAAGTAGCCATTGTGTGAAGGGCTGTTTTGTTTTTCCCTCGGCCCCGTCCGACGCAGGACTGATCAAGAAACTTGACAAATGACACTCGTGACAAATTATCTCTTGGAAGGGAGTCATTTAGAATATTCCTTGAGAAACTCAGTTAATCCTTCTAAGGACGAGTAATTTTTAAACGGTTTAATTTTTTAAATTAATGTTGCAATTTTTTTACAGTATTTGTAACCAATTTAACAACACATATATGTCTTCTTAAAAGTTATTGAGTATGTGCTATTAGTCAATGACTGGTGGTTGAGGTTACTTTTGGGGCGACTTTTTGACAGATAGAATGATAAGACCACGCTTGTAGTTGTTTTGTGCTATTTATATAAATTATAGTAAAATATAGTTAAAATGTCATTTATCATACAAACAGTGACAAAGGAGCAAACAGCCACATAAATTCGTCAAAATAGCGAAGTGACCGCTGCCCGTAGACATCGCTGTACTGATGAAGTATCTAAACTTTTTGTATATACAACCCATTTTATCAATGTTTATATTCAAGACAAGTTGAACCGTATTTTATCTATTGGCTTCGGTAGCAGATAAAAGCTATAGAAATGAATGCTTGTTGAAGAATAGATGTCGATTAGGAATTTAGTCTTGAGCAAAGCCTCATAAAGGCTATTACCAAATCTAAGCTGGATTGTCGCCAAACTAGCGAATTAATATTCACTTCTCTAGAAGAGACAAGAGTTCTAGGTTGTAGTCTCAATTGAGGCATTGAAATTTGAAAATGGAATTCAATTGATTATTTGCGTTGTTCGAAAGTTGAATTTGAAATAAAAAAAAAGATGTCTTCAAGTATGCGAATATTTTGTTCACAATATTTATTGTTATTAATTTTAGTCTTTCAATAAAACTGGTATTAGAGTAATTTTCTGGACTCTTTCAAGTTTTATATTGCAAGATCTTCGAGCTCAAATTTACAAATGGTGTATGCAGTTTTTAGGACAGTGTGATAAACTTAAGTGGATACTAACATATGTTAGTGCTATTAAGAGAGTGCAAATATTTAAAACTACCTAAATATGCAAAACGATTGGTTATGGATTGGTTATGAAATGTCAACGTTCTTGCTAGTTCCGCAGGCCCGGGCTTTCGAAAGTGATATACGACGCAGGACGGAAACTAAGAGCAAAGTATTATCCGGTGCCGGCCAGCCCCCACAGCCCTCTATCGGCAACCACCGACACTCCATCAATTCACTATTTCATATCGTTCGATTTCTCATCCGACATTTATAAACTCATTGTGCTGTTGGTTCTTGAAGAATACTAATATACAATGCAAAATGAAATTTAGAGCTAGATGCTGGAATATCGTATAGGTTACTTAATAAGTTTATTATTTTATTACGCGCATCAAAGTCACGGGCAGAAACTAGTTAAAATTATGTTAGTTTAGTAAGTCCACTAATCCACAGTACATCGGTATAGCCACCAATACCAATCTTCTGGGCGTATGCCTTCCTAAAAGACCTACGCATCTGTGATTCCTCTAGCGTTGCTGATGTCCATGGGCGTCGGATCAAATAATTTTAGGCGTTCCGAGAATCGTTTGCCCCCTTTAATATAAAAAAAAAACGCAACGATTTCAATCGTTGCGTCTTAATTCTTAATGATTTATTTACTTTTATAGCATAAAATATTCTCTACTGATACTATGTATTCTATGCAGTGTTGCGTTATACAAGCATAAATATGACCTTATTCCCTGAATGTATCCAGGCGAGAGCTGTGAAATCGAATATGCCGGGTGCGCTACATCCGAGGTGTTATGTCGTAGCGTCATCTCGCAAACGCTTTTACATCGATTGGCGTGAGATTGCAATGTGATTGCTGCGTCCGTTGCATACGATAGGACTTTTTAGGAACCTTTAATTTGTAATCGAGCACAACGACAAAGACTCAATATCTCCATTTGAAAATTGTGTTAACTGTAAAAATTGTTTTGTAAATATGTAAATAACATTGCCTTGTCATCATTTCCATAAAAAATGCTAGTCACTTAACAGTACAAGCGGCATTTGTTTTTAAATAGTGTAAACAATTGAATTATTAAACGTTTAAATATTTTAATAAATTAACTCTTTAATATAAAACCATGGTGACATAAAAAATGTAAAGCAATCGAATTAAAAATACAATTACATGCCACATATATTTTATATTGTCTGATTTAATTGCAGGTATTTGTTATAAAGATAACACGGACGTTGTTAATATAATAATACTGGGGAAGAACAATAGAGGTACAACAATGAGGGACAAGGCTTTATGTCCGCTGGAACAAGAGAGTTTATATGTCATGGACAGTTTGTGTAAAAACATTTGCTTTTACCAAGAGAAAAGACTTTAATGAGGAAGTCAAGTTTATTTTAACTGAATAACGTTAAAAAACCGGTGATAAGTAATCTTTAAAAGGTCATCATCATCATCATCAAAAACCTGTCCTTTTCCTAATGGAGGTTGGGCACAGTATGTACACTCTTCCATACATCTCTGTCAGTAGTCATAACTGAACTCACACCCATCTTACGCATATTCTCTTTCATACAATGTATCCACACCTTTTTCAATCTTCCTCTACCTTTATAGCCATCCACATTCAATCTCATCACTTTCTTGTTAACTTGCTTATTTAAGTCTTTAAAAGGTAAAAAAAAATCATGGATATAAGGATGGTACAAGGACTAAATAGTAATATTATTAATTCGACTTTTTAAAATAATTACAGATTTTGTGTTTATGTTTTTCTCTTTAATTACAGGAGCCCTATTTATGGAGTCAAGGCACCAATGAATCTATTGTTTTATTGAGCAATATACATTTTTTCATTATTTTTATTTCATTTTTTCATATAAGAATGATTAAATCGGTTGGTACATTTACTAGTTGCTCTTTCACTGACTAACGTCAAATTTACTGACAACTTCACTTTAAGGCCGCACTAAAATGACTACCAACCGACAGTTAAATTTTATTCAAATGGAAATTCAAAACTTTAGATGTTCAGCACTTAATTAAAGTAATCACGAAACCCAATTATTATTATTTTATTAATATTAGTTAAAAATGTTATTATTTCAGCATCATTATCAGCCTAATGTAGTCCACTGCTGGACGTAGGCCTTCCCAATCGACTGCCACGATAACCGGTCCTGCGCCGCCCGCATCCAGTGCACTCCCGCCACCTTGACCAAGTCATCGGTCCATCGTGCGGGAGGCCTACCAACGCTGCGTCGGCCTGTCCGTGGCCGCCATTCCTAAATCTGCTTACATTTTAATAAATACAATAGGCTGTTCTAATTACTTCTCAAGGATGTAACAATGTGGTAAATTCCTTCGCCATCACTAAACATAACGAACAGATTAAAAAGTAACAAACCATAAACAATAAGAATCTTGTGAATTGCTATAATCTATGTACCGCACACGAAACAATAGCGAGGGAACCTTGCAGTGTACGTTCGTGTTACAAACGTTTTTGCTTTCAAGATTTATTTAATACGATCTAAGAAATGATAGATTATCTCCGCGAAAACTGAAATGAGATATGTTGTGTGGCGTTTATTCGCACTGTTAATGCACTGCCGTAATTGTCCGCAGACACGAAGCGTTGCCTAAAACACGTAACTGCTACAAAAAAAATATCGCTCGTATAAAAATACATTAAATTCTTATCATAACGTACTTTGATAAAATTTGAAAAAAAAAACACTTCGCTTTTTATATTTTGACTCCTTTAATGTCCACTCGGCAAGATTGCTGCCATATTGTTATTATAATTTGCACAAGTTTCGTTATTTGAAATAATAATTCTACAAACATAAAAATTAACTTTGTACCTTTAGTGTCTGATAACCAATTGGATAAACAATTGTTTGTTTTTTTTTAATTTAATTTTTAATAAATTAATTTCTGTTTATGAAACTTACATTGTCACATTTTAACAATATCCAGTGCTTTTATAAAACAGTGATCAAAACAAAACACGGCTTTCCTTTATTTTTTTTTTAACAAAATGTCTTTTACGGACATTGGATAAATGTACCGTAAAGTCGAGATCATTTTTTTTTATTACAAAACAAAATTTAGGCTTTTCAAAGTGCCAGTAGTAAAGTTCTTAGTTGAATCGGTCATTGCCCTGTTTGAATTATAATGCTAATATACCGTTGACCATGTTGACCAAGATAGTAAAATTATATTAAGAGTTGTTAATCGAATAATAAATTATGAAATCGATTTGTTAACTAGCCGCATGATGCTAACATTGCTTCGACAGTCTTCGGTATAACATCGATCGTAAAATATAGATTGGCTTTGTAAATTATGTTGCTTACCGTTATATCGTTGTGTATATAATAGTAGTTTATTTATTCCACGGGAGAAAATAATAAGTATTTTCTATGTTACGTTTCAATTTTGTAAGACACTGGATGCATGAAAGAGTGCCAAGACACATCGAAGTAGTAATGACAGAACAGAAGCGTCAATACTCGGAAAAACTTAAAAATCGTCAATAGTCTAATAGTTAAGCGTCGAATTTATGATCAAGTGGTTGCGAGTTCATATCCCGGCATTCAACTATTGTAAAACATATCCTGGCACGAGTGTAAAGCTTAGTTGGAGTGGTAATTGACATATTACAAAATTAAGAAAAAAAAATCCGAGACAAACTAGAGTTATGCCAAGTGGGCTAATAAAGTTTGCGAGAATAACATTTTAAATACACTGATCCCAATTTTGACTACAAAGTACTAAAAAGGTTGGATTACGTGATAAGCCTAAGAAATATAAGAATGAAGTAAAACAAGTGAACTGAGATTTATATTTGTTGGTGAAACAAGTCGTGACATATCGAGTGTCTTTCTTGCCTAATGTTATTCGTATCGGTTTACAATTTGACGGACATGTTGCAACGTTCAGAGGAGTGGCAGCGATGACGCACTTAACCGCGAAACTCGTTAAAGCTTATTGTTAAATCTTAGGAAAAAAAAATGGACATATGTTTTAATACAAATAACGGCAGTGGAGTTTCGCGGTCTCCAAACTTGTATGGAACACGTAAAACAAGTATTGGAAATTCGAATATCGATATTGCCATGTCACGTGTCATCGACTTGTGAAGTCATTTTATGAAAAATCTTAGTGGCATTATATGCGGAATGCCTTAATGTCTTTCTATATCTTTGTGTATCTAGCACTTTTTGTTTAAAGAATTTCAATTATTTATTAAGAAACATTGTAGAACATTTCAACCCAGCGTTTTCTTCGGCGCAAAAGATGGCTGCGTTTCAGCCCTCACCTGTCGCGTCATTATCCTGTCACATTGTTATTCAGTGACAGTTTGTCACCGTCAATTTTTAAATAACGAACGTATCATTAAGTATAAAGGTGATTCATATGATCTCGTTACAGACAACCTGCCGTTTTTACTCCGGAGGATCTGCACAGTATGTACTCTACCATACATCTCTGTCAGCCGTAATATCTAAACTCACATCCTTACGGTGTATCCTTAGGTATCCTTATCCTATGTGGTCTTATAACAGAATATGTAAACTATAATTGAGACATCAGCTGCTCAAATTATTACGTCTTAAAAGTAAACAAGTTGACCATACTGCCCATTATCTCATACGCACGAACTACACGTCTTTTCATTCCTTCAATGCATCAACTCTACAAATTATTTACGTGACATATTTATTTATAGAAAAATACATAATACATCGTTTTAATATATTAATCAAGAATTTCACCTCTCAAGGAAATCGCTCGAACGGTTAAATTTGAAAGACACAGTTAAAATTAATATGGAGAAGTGCATCGGAAATTTTCTACAAAACGTTTGGAATTCAAATGAAATATGTTCAAATTTCGAACAATACATAACTAATAGAAGAAACCACTAGTAAATATAAGTCCATGTACGGTAAACTTCTGTAAAAACACAAAAACTAGCGTAGATTAGAAAACTAATTTTATCATAGGTAACGACAGGTGTAACTCAACTATCATTAGGGCCTGCGCACGCGCCGTTTTATTTCCCGTTACATAAAAAATAGTAGGGGATAGATAAATTAACTTGCAGCTTGCTGTAATAACCATGATATGAAGAAGACAAATTGAGATGACTTTTGTTTGCGATTCAAATGTAATTATTTTATTTAATTATCTTTAAAACTCATCTAAATGGCTTAACTCAGTAGATGGGTGTTCTGCCGAGGATGATTCTGAGTGACTGACCTAATACGCGATTTCGTCACTGGGTCTAAAACTAGTCGGTACCTACACCGATCTACACATCAATTAACTTGCTATAATAAGTATAGTGTAACTAAAGTATTTTGTATAGTTAATTTATCGCTAACGACAGTTCCTAGTCATCTTGTTAATAAGATACGTTACAAACAAATTGTGTGTGATTCCCTCGTCACTGCCTTTTACGTAAGCTGATTGAAGTCTAATGTGAATTGGTAACGAGCTGGGGTATTGACGAGGCAGTTCGGTAGGACGTAAATATTAAAAAATAGCGGGAAGTTGGTACGAAGTTTTACGTTACTTTATTATCTACGGCTATCTTAAATATGTCTTTAAATAGTCACTTGTGTTAAACGTTGTATGTAATTTGAAATCAATTAAAATGTCGTTTTAAATATAAAATGTTGTAGAATTAATACTCAACACATGTTATATTGTTACTTAATATATGCAAGATTAAATACTTTTTACTGAAAACGTCCTAAGCTCTGGCGCGAAGGGTTTATTATAGTCTATACCTCCATCGTTATTGATGCCTTAACCGCATATGGCGCGGCTGTGTCCGTATCGCAGCTGTCGGCCGTTACGTCGCTTCCACATTCAAATTTGAATTCAAAAAAAAGAACGATATTAAAACTCCTTAGTTAAATGTCACGCAGAACATACTTCGTCGCTGTTCAATTGTTTTAATCGCCTTAAATTACGGCCAGTAATATTTATAGTGTGAATGAAGAATAGAAAATTTATTTCATTTTAATTTTTTCTAAATACAATTTGCTATTTTTTTTCTTTTTTTGTAATTTTGTTACATGCTAGTATGTAATTGGCAAGTCAAACACATAGCTAAGTGGGATTCAGAGAATTTATTAATTAGGTTGTCATATTTTCCAAGCTGATCGTTGATGACGTTAAATAGATTGTTAAAAAAACAGTATTCTATTTTAAAATTCAATTAAAACAACATGTCATTCGTACATAGATAATATATTTTTTTTTTAGTAAATGGCAGTATTACATTTGTATTCCGACAAATATACGCAGCACTGCCATCAGACGATTTTTTGAGCCTTTCTCTTTCCGTCTATAGAAAAAAGACCTATAATTTTATGATAATCGTCTATCGTCTTTCCAATTCTTGTAGAAACGCCTTTAACTTGTATCTTGGTTGCATCGCGTGTCCGAGCGCTCCGCCCCCGGCCACTTTCAGCGCGCATTTGAATTCCGCGATAAACAATGCCCATGCCAAGCTACCAACTTACCATGTAGTTAATATACTTTGATTATTTAAAAAAAACACTCCATATAATATAAATAACATTATTTTGATTTTTGTGTCTTTTGACCTTGTCCTAATTCATCGTAATAAGACAGAGGACGTCCACAGTACACCAGCTCCTATCCTGGGCTCCACGTTTGGACTCGGGCGATGTCAAAACGATTGTCTTCATATCGACCGTTACTGGACGCCGAAATGTTGGTTTAGAACAGCTCGAAAGAGTGTAATTAAGAGTATTCCTACTCAGAGTCGGTTAATGGTAACTATAGTAGTCTCTTAAGAGACTTTGAGTGACTTATACATAACATAGATGTCTGTCTAGCAGCCTAGGTTATCATCAAACGTTCGTCAACATCAAAAGAACATTGTATTTTATAACACAAACTAATTGTTGTAGTACATAGACCAAGTGGCCGGCAACGTTTTTTTTTCTTTTTCGGCGCGTTTGTTTATGGCTAGCATTTATCGACTGTCACTTGTATGGCGTGTGTCAGCTCGCCACGTCTAATGTCGCGCGGCTCGTCGCTTAGTGGAAATTGTGTCTAAGTCAGGTTCCTTGCGGATCCGGTTTGCGATGACTCAGCCGACCTCCCAGCGACCTCTGGCACGAACGTCCTCCGCCGCTGAGAAACATCTTACATTATCTTATTCTTTGCCTTGTTTACGCGAAATCTATTAAAATATTGTAAACAATACAATAATGACACGTACAAATAGACACAACAAACAGTTTTCTTTCATATCAACTTTATAGCTCGTTAGTTTATTTTTTTTTTATGAATGAGTTAGAGTCAGCGCCATCTAGCGGTTACAATTATGAATGTATATCAGGCCTAGTGATTCATTGAAATATATCCTACAGAACTAACGTTCTTTACATCGAGGTGACGTTTAAAATGCATAGCGACAGATCCGTACGTAGTTAGTTACTCTCGCATGTTTGTCAATGTGATGTTAAAAATAAATCTGCAAGTGAATCATACGTTGTTTTCACACGTACAGTCCCACGGTTCTTCAACAAATGACGTCACACTGTCTCGTATCATTCACATAAAAACCTCCATGAATTATTATAAGACTACGCTCGTAAGCCCTTTATATTCTAAGTGCAGTGTTTTTACTATGTGATGTTTTATTTATATAACATTTACCCTATTGTTGAAATGGCATGCGAATGAATTAAACAGGCAGGTGATTCATAACTATTATCCTTGTTAGGAGACAACATAAGTTCACCATTACTGTAAAAGTCATATAACAGAGAGGCAGGTACCGTCCGCACCATGCTGCTTGTCCTCAACAACGGAGATGTTCTCGCGGAATGTCCTGCCGCACATACCCGCGTCGAGGACCGGTCTGTCCTTAGTGCTATTCCCAAACCACGACATAAGTTACGGTCTTTAAAATAACACATACAGAGTTTTCTATTTAAAATTTCGTTTGATATTATTATTAAAAAAAAATGCTTTAACTACTGCCAGTTACCAATCAGTTTTTCGTATTTCGAATTTCATATATACATTATCCGACGTTCGCACGGCGAAGGAAAATATCCTGATGCATGCTCATATCGGCGAAGCAATTCAAACATATGTGTGATGTCAAACCGTATATGGTCTGCATGGTTGGCTATGGCCTAGTCAACCCGCAATAATGGGGTGAGCTCCAAGCCCCTCAATGCGAACGTATAATGAGCTGATGATGTAAAAAAAAAATGGCTGATACTCACGTATTCATCATGTGTCGGCACCGACTATTTTCGACACTGAGAAAGTCATTTGGAAATAATACTAACCCCACTCACTCTAATGAGCCCTTGAATGGGCATGAAATTCGCAATGAAACTAGCCGGTGACGCCTCTGAATGAATAAGTCAGTGTTAGCTGTTTTGTTTTTATTGAACAGTTTTCCTAGTTTATCTATATTTCACAAGTAATTAGTATTTCACGAACGTTGTAATCCCCGTATGGTACACGTGGTGACGTCACTGCGCCAGTGCCCAGAACTACGCCCGCTGATAAAGTGAGATAGGCAGATAAGATAATCGTATAAGTAACAGACTTTACTCAGCACACAGATATATGTTATTTATTCAGTAATTTTAACCAAGTTAACTAAAATTGAACCAATGTTAAGTTAACTTAATATGTGAAAGAATTTTTTCTTAAGGACAACTCTGAGTAAGGCAATATAAATTTAGTTACGCAATTATATAATAGTTGTTTATTAGAAAACGTAAAATGTCTTATTCAACATATTTACAATTTATCAGCTGCTTTATATTTTATCTTATCCCGAATCAATATTCAATTCTGATAATGTAATGAAATGTTTTGTTGAATAATAAATGGTTCATATAGAAACTTTTTCTTTTTGTTACATGTTACTGGCCACACAGAAAGATTCCTCAATCCTAGCTGTAATACTTTTTTATTGAAAAAAAATGTTGCATCTATTCTAGATCTTACGTTTCAGTAGAAGTTGTCTCTATATAAGTCATTCTTTGGTCATGTTTGTGTGAGTGAAGCCTGCGCTTCCAAATTCGTGATTGGAATATATCCCCCACGCCACGCCGAAGATTTAGGTTAGCTGTACTCATTAAACAATGATGTCATAAAGATTATTTTTATCTCCGCTGTGTCCAATCCTTGGAAGTCAACAAATGTTAATATTTCATTTTTTATATTATATAAAGTAGCACAGTGTATAAGCTTTTAAACATGTTACTGAAGATTATAAAAGCATACATATATACTGTTCGTAGAAGATTATAAAAACATTGATGTTTTTTTTCCTGGGTTAATGCTAATCTATAATTTCCTAATGTTACCTGATGAGTTAATAATACTGAAGAAATCAGGAGTATCACAATGGTTGGACGTACTTAAAATAATAAGAATAGCATCACCTCTTGCGTTAGACTGGTCTAGTAACTGTGGGTGAGACGAAGATCTTGTAATCATATTGCTATCTCTCTCTTTTCTCTTATAAAAACAGAGACAATAGTATTAATATAGTATACATTCATGAAACGTACATCCTTGTCAGCGACAATATCGTGTACAACCAACTCAAGCTACGTCATATTTCGACGACATTGTTCTCATAGACACTAGTACAAACAGAACGTAATTTTTTGCATCATGCCTGTTTCACAGGAAGGCGAAACAGTTTGTACGTACACACCGTTACAGACATAATAAACAGACATACATTCCAGTCGCTTTTTAAAAAGTCAAATATGTATGAAACTTTTGATAATAACTTTGTAATGTTAACTGTTTTGTCCCTGTGTGAAACTGGCATTACAAACATTACGCGCTGCTTGTGTAATGGTAACAATTATCAGTAACATTGCATTAGTACATGCCCATATATGTACTAATGTGCTGGTTCACAACGTGGGACCACGCTGTCATACGTAATCTATTAGTTTGCGTTGCCAATGTTATCGTATGTGTCAATGGGGTCATACAAAAAACGATGGCGTATTTTCAACTGTTGTATCGGTTGATTTTCAAATTTCGAATAACGGTTGCTCGAGCTTCTAATCTGTTTATATGATCTGTAACGGATTATTACGTGAAGTGTAATTTAATAAATTTAATTTTTCAAATCATTGTGTCGTTAGGCGAACTACGTGGTACGGTTACAGGGACCGCAGACAGTTTGCTCCGACATCTGCGGTCGTTCAAATGTTCTCGAAACGTTTCCCTTTTGTTTTATTCTATCGATTATTTGTCCAACGGTACAGCTTTCTTCTGTTCCTCTCAATTACACCCGGCCATTGACCCGCTCTGTAATTGTTCCGTTGTCGCGACAATGCTATATCTATTACGAAGTCACGGACCCGCTTGTTAAACGTAACAGTACAATTATATGATATTAAATACGTTTTAAATTAATCATGAAACAGACCTATTTAACTGTGGTACTAGTAATTCTTATTACAGATAATTAACGTAATTTTTCTTCGCAGCTCTATCAACAGATTTTTATATAACATTTGTAAATAAACTTTTCACACAAGAGAAGGGTAATATGATCCATATCAGGTATTTAGGCTGTCGAATTGTAAATATAGTTCAATAATCTTATCTACCTGGTGAAAGGCGCTACTGTTGCTGTTAGCTCTGTTATAGCTTATGTAAAACCTTCATAGGCATAGAAAATGTCAAAAGAAAAAGACAGACAAAAGAAGACTAGTTGGCGCTGATGGGCTATGATTATTAAAACCAAATCATTCTTAGTCGGTGTATACATTCTCTTACCAATGCTATAGCGAACATCTAAAGTCAGTATTGTCGTCATACAACGACAGTTATCACATTTATAGCCTCACGTTTTTGTTATCTTTAATTGAAGCTATTTTAATTCATATGATTCAGTGTTACGCACGAATTATATTCATTTGATACAAAAAGTAGACCGTACTAAGATCAGATGAATAACGGATACACAATTGTGCGAGTTATGTAATGTGAGTAAATAATTCGTGTGTATGTCTGTCAATTCACATAGTATATGAAACTAAAGCGATCATACTTCAGAGGTTTAATGTTCTCGTTACCATCTGCAGGTCGTGGGTTTGAATCTCAAATTTTATAGTTTAGTATCTTCGATTTATTTTCGACAACTGGAGTACTACTTATTGTAACGTTTATATTTTTTAAATAACATTGTAATATATTAGTATTGTATGATTACGTAATGTCAAATGTGTGACATCAAAAGCGACGCCGTCTCCAAGGACGTCCCAATTATCAAGTGTACTCGACAGCTAAGTGCTAATGTGCGCCGGTCGTGACTAACTTGTGTGACAACGTGACTTACCATCGTTTTTGTCACATATAATATGTTGTATATTTGTCACATTTGAGTTTCTACTTTTATTGGGGGAAAAAACGGCAAACGAGCGGCGGATCACAAAGGTGGTCGTCGACGGCCATAGACATCCGTAACACTAGAGAACAGGTGCGTTGCCGGCCTTTGAGAAAGAGATACGCTCTCATATCTATGTAACTTTACAGCAAAGTTTAAGCATATACATAGGTATTTGGTTTAGGTCCTAAAATGACTTAGTCTTGAAATGTTTTTCGTGTTTAATAAAACTTTTTGGACGTTAGAAGTTATTTTGGATGCTGGGTACTCATGATAGTTTAATTATTGGATAATAAAATTTATTCTAGCATAGTTACTTTACTGTGTAATTTAACATCAAATCGCGAAAGTAAATATAACACCCAAATTATATTTAGTCGAAATGCAATCGATGTTTGCTGTTCGATTCTTCTCGTTTATTTGAACTCAATTTCTTTCCACGAAAATTTCATCATGCATGAAACAAAATGAATATTCTCGACAACATCTCGTTACCATGATTGCTGTTAATTGATAATTGATAGAAAATTGTTTCCCGGACCACTAGCTGGTATTCCGTCGTTCATAACTAAGAACGCTAATAGATGTAATATAGTAATTATTTTCCGATCTTAATATATAAATCATATATTATTTCTTATACGATCTGTTAAAAAAAATAAGGTTGTAACCACACTTGTTAATATAACCTCCGATAAAATATAATTTTATAAAAAAAAACTGTCAATAACCCTAAAATCGCATTAACCTCGTATAATTTATAGAATTCAAAATGTCTTGTAGTTAAAAATATGTGTCACTCTTTTTATAGAATCGTTAATACTATAAAAATGACGTCAACGGAGTGTAAAACTATACATGGTACATTTGAAGAAATACGCTGTTTATAGTCTGTACTGATGACGAAAGCCGGTGCGCGGTCGAGGTTGCATACAGATAAGCCATTCCCGCGTGAACCGTTACTATAATACGATGTTTACTTGTTTTTTGTACCTTCAGTCCGGCTCGAAGGACCAAGCGGTAATTCACTTAGAATACAATTATCTGTTATTCAATTTAAGTTTTTTTTTTGTATTCATTGAATGATTCTTATCACTTTGAACTTCGCTTGCTATTCTAGTTTTTATTAACATGTGTTATCTAATACGATGTGTTTTTTGTAAAGTGAAATAAAAGAGGTTTTAAACAGCAAGGCAATTAAGAATATAGATTGCCCTTTTTATACGACTTTCGGTTTAAATCTAAATTACACAATTTTCTTTTCTTGGACATCTCTAATCCAATAATATTTTGCTAAATGTTGAAACTATATTGAATTATATAAAGCAAAGGAAAAATATTTTTTACTGGAATTGATACCTTAGTCTACAGCAGACTTTATTTGTCTAGTGTAACAAAAAAATGAATAGTTGGGCGAAAGTGTTCTAAAATCGAAAATAACTAACGCCTAAAAAGCGAAAGTAGGGGGTAATTCGTTACGCTTGTGAAAATATAAGTAACTTGAATAACAGTGACTTTTGTTCGACGTTTAAAGGAACACCGTGAATCGAATCAGTGTTGCCAACTTAATAATTGTTTTGTCTTTTTTTTAACGTAAACGGGGTACTGGCCGTTAAGAAAGAATGTAAAACCTTTTCAATTTGCCAATAGATAGTGCATTTATTTAAAAAAATATATGTACGCAGTTAAATAAGGTAAGGTAATACGGTTCATAGTGTAATAGCAGTTTATTACAATTTTATCTGCAAAGTTTAACCGGAACGACTGATTACGATACATTTTAGTTCAAATGTATGTACTTTAAAGTATTGTTTATGACTGTTAAATGTGTCGGTCGATACTCTAGAAAAGACTTGATAAAACATTGAAATCTATAATATATGATTTTACCGGTAATCAAACTAGATAAAGGGGTGACTTGGTACAGCGGACGAGTCGTTAGAATACAATTTTAGGTGCAGCGGCGTGTAAAGGGATACGGGTGCAGCAGCGTGCTGTGGACCTTGAGATGAGATATTTAAAGACGACTAACAGGAATAACTGTTATGCAATGCTGATATTATTACAGTTTTCTGAAGTAATTGCAAAGAAAATAATTTATAACTAGACAACCGCAATGGCGCGCACAGTACAGTCATCTTCCGGTAATTACGAGAACTGCAATGGCGATAAGAATCTATGGCCCTTTGTTACACTCCTATATTCTCTGCTGAGTCTATGCCATGTTTTAATTACTACAATAAATGGTAAATATATTTGTCAAATGTGAATCTAGCTTGGTTTAATAATTTCTAGATAAATCATCGATACAATATGAACCGCAATGGCCTAATGGTTAAGGGTAGGGACTGCCGATCTATCGGTCGTGGGTTCGAATCCTACTGTTCTACTATTGTCATGAGACCGACATAAGTTTCTTCAAGCTACAACAAGATACAATAAATGTTAGTAAATGAGCAAAAATCTATTAATGCTCTAATTTAATCATAAAATAAAAAAAAGTAGATATGAACTTGGCAATTTTTCAATTTAGACAATTTGGCAATATGACTTTGACATGACAATATGAACTTTGCTCTAGTCCGATTATAAACTGTCTACGTATATAATATGTTGGTAACTAGCAGATGTTCTATACCGGTAATTATTACACTAAGTCGACAATAGAGATATTTTTCTCTATCGTGTTAATATGAAGTCATAGTTTCTAATCGTTATCCTCATTACCGTGTTCATTAGACTATGTGCTATTGAGCTGTATCTAAAAGCGCTCGTACTTAAGCGCTTTTTATGCTTCAACGATCATTTCATGCTATCAAATGCATTCTTGTCCAAGATAAGAGTTGCAAAAGGGATGTGCTGAGTAGATATGTATTAAATCGGTGCAAGTTTGATGATCACTAGGTAAAGCATTGTTGCCTTGTTTGTTAACGAAAATAAACATTTGTAAGTAAAAAACGGTGTTTAATATTTGTTGTCAGTATTTCTCATTATAAAAAAAAAACAGTAAAATGCCGTGTCCATGCATAGAAATCCATAAGCTCTGTCTACTTCAGAATACGGGTGTTATATTAACTTGTATTTGGATCAACAACATTTGAACAGCATCCCATTCGATGCTACTAGATTGTATGCAGCGACAATCTTCGCGTCTTTCTTGGAACCGTTAGAAATTTTCACCTGTTCTCAGTGAGGAATTTTAACTGACAATGCGTGTTCGATTAAAGTCATACGTATTAAAATCTTTTGCAACAAATATTCATTATTTTATCAATTCAATCGTCATAAATTACAATATGTTTCTGTATATATGTATGTAGGTTTTTGTATTACGTAAGCACTATAGGGCGGCGGGTCGGTTTTACTTATTGTTGATGACATGGGTCCCGAGATGGTGATTACATCAGAAGTAATTTACCTTTTTTTCCACATGTTGGCAAACTTCACATTTTCTATACTTTAAAACTAACAAACGAATTATAACTGCTGCTCATGGATCATTAAAAAATTAGAATATATTAGTCGGTAAATTCATATACGAATGTTTACGTCAGCATGAGAAGGCGGGGGGATCAGAGCTTTGCTTACTTTTGCTCACAAAGAGTCGATGGAGGGGAATAATTGCTAACGTAATACTTGAACAGCCCCTTATATACAATGTACAATCCTATTTGACACATGTCATTACATTATATATCTGGTTAATGGCTACGAATATAAGTTGATCTCGGACATGTATCTGCCGTGGCTTACCAACGATAAACGCTTACTGTATTTGAAAATCAAATGGTTTATTAAAGATATTTTAATGGAAGTTATTTAGAGGTAAACCGTCGATAGCGGTCGATATTACTTATCTTATCTTAATGGACTATAGACGACTTATAATATGTACTTGAGGATTACATTTTTAACTAATTAGTCATACTAATGGCCAACAGTCTCGAGCTAACTTTGTAATGTTTTGACGTGTAAAATTTATACATTATTATACGTTTTAACTAATAAAATGTCAATACTAAAACATGTTGTTATTTCAGTTATTTTTAATAAGTGTGATGACGATATTTCACCTAATGTTTCGGTGATGTAAAAATGACTTACTTAAAATTGACATTTTTTTGTAAAATATTAGTAGATTTTCGTTTTCTAACCATGCAAGGTAAGCTTGAAAAGCTGGTGACAGTATGTAGTTCAAGATAATATTTGAATGGTATTCGAACCCACGATCGCTGGTTCGGTAATCCGGACTTTTTGCCATTAGACTATTTGGTCTACAAAAATTGCGATAGAAAATTAAATGTGAAATCATACTTAATTGAAATTAAAATACAATGTTGCAAGAAACTTGTTAACGCAGGTGCGTTGTAACTAGTCTTGTTTAATAAATTAAAAAACCTTAAAATGTATTTAAGCCAGCTGACACTTGCGTTGTTAGCATGCACTTTACTCACCAATGAAAACATTCATTTAACTCTCGTATTTAACTGTCGTGTTTTCTTAAACTGTTTCATGTTCAACATCATGAATGCAACTAGCCAAGTAACGCGTTTTTAATGTCTATAATTTATATATTAAAAGATTCTGTGTTATAGAAAAATAAATAACATTTTAACTAAAGTTAATTGTTGAATTAGTAGTTTTTTTTTCAAGTAAAATATAAGTAGATTTATGTTAATTTACTAATATTTCTCATAACCAATCCTGGTCAGCTTGAAAAAGTTTGTGTTAAGATATGGTTCACGACAACAGTCGGATATGGTGGGATTCGAACCTACGACCGCTAGATCGGTAATCCGGACCCTTTACCATTAGGGTATCGGCGCTTATTTCTGAGTAATTAACGCAAACTTTTTGTGTAATTTAATGTACACAGGTAACTCCTGTTTGAACAGTACTGATACACGATATATCAAATATAGACAACACGTTTCAATTTGTTTTACGGTTATGTTCAAGTTAACGGCAGTTGAGGGCCCACGTACTACCGCTGTTTTTAGTTTGACTGACAATTCCTAATCAATCACATGTCATACATTTCATTAGTAACCATACACAACGCGCCAATAGTTTTATAATTAAAAGTATGAATCAAATCATGATGTCCTGGATTGGAACCTCGCCGGGCACAAGTTTAGCTTAGTTGGGACGGTGGGAACATTTTTTTTTATGCTAACAATTAGTTCATGCTGTTAATTATCGTGAAACTATATACATATATATAAATATACAATTGTAGCAAATATAAATAATATTGTTTATATTGGAAGTTTTAAAAATACAAAAAAAATGTCTTAAAAGTGTTTAACTTCACAATATGTTCTAATTAAAGGTTTTATCGTACTTTGTAACTCACATATAACTTGATTCTCAATAATGCAACATATATGTTTGTACTTGTGTTGCACAGCTCTCGAATCAGCTGAGCTCTGCCGCGCGGTCACGGCCTCGCGACTACCTATTATTTTTTTATACAGACTTTAAAAACAAGTATAAAGTTGAATATACATTGTTACGTCTATATATTATTTTTGCTAACAATTTAGTTCGTTTGTTTTCTTACTTTCGTATACCAAAGATATTTAACACATAGGTTCATACGACCAAAACATACTCCCAATAAAATATACCACTAATATAGTTTCGTTGAATATGAAACCTGCCGTAGTATTTCCAGACCAGTACGACTAAGGGTCCTTCAAGAAGCGAGCGCACCTCATTCTCAAAGGCCGGCAACGCATCTGCTCCTCTAGTGTTGCGGATGTCCATGGGCGTCGACGACCACGTTTGTGATCTCGAAGCTCGTTTGGCCCCTTCTCTTATAAAAAAAATTCAATGACAGTGATTATGTTTAAATATTGGAAGGTCGTAATGTCCGCTCTACGCTCTACAAATACTTGAATATCTTTGTCTTATAAAGATTGCCAGCTAACCAACGGGCAGCTGCTGGGCAACGTATGGCCAATATGATCACGATATAGATGTTCGACAGTATAAATTTAGGCTATAAGTAAAGAATTATCATGTTGTTTATTATTATACTGTAATTGGGATTGGGTGCCAGGATTATCTACACGGTATAGGGTCGTTCATCGTGGTTATCGATGGGGAGGCCTACATTCAGCAGTGGACGACCTTAGGATGATGTTTATGATGGTTATTTTTTGTATAATGTAGTTATAAATTAATTCATTATTGTAATTTGGCAACAATGTCGGACATAACATAATTGGGCAACATTACGTGACATTTCTTATTTAGCATGCACAATGCAAGCTCGGTGAGCAATAGTTTCCTTTTAGTGTTACGTGTTCATATAATTAATGTGTTCTAAAATAATATCTTCTTTATAAAATTGTTCATTGAAATTGTTGTTAATTTCAAATATAAAAAGTAGCAAAAACAGTCAATAAGAGTTACTATATTGGTCAATTTCATCATCAACAACACTTGTCTTCCAATTGCTGAACACACGCCTTTCCCAATGGCTTCCACAGTATGCGGTCCTCCTTCCGCATCCGATGACTTCCCGCCATCTCCACTAAGTCATCAATAACTTTAAGATAGGTCACCTTACAGATGAATATTTCTTCTTTAAATGCCTCTTCATCAGTAGACATCGTCAGCACAACGAACGAAGCAGTTGAATTTTTAAAACATACTTAATTCTTTAAACGTCTAAGTTAATCGAGGTATCCGCTCGGCTTAACGTGTTGTAACATTATATTTATAGCGTTTTGTTAAGAAACCAGCTATCTTATCTGCCTGACGACTGCTTACCAAACTTGTTGAACATATTAATTCATTTTACTTTATTCTTCATTGACTATTAATTCCTCAGACTCGAGTAACAAGGGATTATAATCGATTTCGTTGCCGGTGTGGCGAAAATGCAAAAGTAATGCAGAAAAGATATGGATATAGTTGTCTTTTGACTCTGATTATAAAAAGCAGTTGCGCTAGGGATGTGACGCTTTTGGATTTCTGTCGAGTATAGTGAAAAGGCCTCTTGCTAATGGTCATGTTGAGTTGTTATTATAATTATAGTCTAGTTTAGTTTAACCTCTAATCTATCGTACCAGTACAAACGGTAGAGGACAAGATACATTTTATTTATTAAAATATCAGCAGATTTTGTTAATTCCCTTCTTAATTTAAATCTACTTTTACCACTCCAAAAAAGCTCCAAGCTTGTGCTAGGATATGGTCCACGACATTAGCCGAGTGGAGGGATTCGAACTCTCGACGACCTGATCGGAAAAACCCTTAACCATTAGGCTATTGGCACATATAAGCATTCATCTTAAAGCAAGGCAAGGCATGATGTCATTAACATAGCAGATGACTGGTTACTATATTATTTATATGCGTGTATAAAATCTGATGTCATACCAATATATTACACGCGGACTAACAGGCGTGTAAACAAAGCTCAGTAAACTTGATTTTCTTGAATACTGCGTCATGCGTTTTTAATTTCCAACTTATAAGAATGCTTATAAATAATTCTGAATCATTTTAACCATGGTCATACTGTAACGAGGTTGATTCAGTACTTAGAATTCGGAAGTACTCGTTATGGCATAAACACAGGCCTTTAGAACATTTTTTTTAAATCAGCTGTTTTTTTTAATTCTGCCAATACTTCTTAGACAATAGTCGAATGTATTAGAACTGTGGACTACGTGATCGTAAATCCGTACCCTTAACCACAAGGCTATCAGATGAAACAGCCAAATACATATAATTAATTAAATAAACAAGCAATCTATTTACGTAATTATTATGTAACAAGTCCTCATGTAAACCGGATAGTGTGCCATAAACGGTGTCAATTGTGTCCCATTCGACAAAAACACAGTGTTGTGCGCGTGCCGTGAATATTAACTTACATGTACTGTAAGTGAACTGTTTCTCTCAATTTGTGCACGAAAATGTGCAACTAAAATTAGTAATTATTTATAATCTGTTATAAATATTACGTTAATAAAAATAAAAGCTGAAATAAAGAGTATGTACAGCAGAGTCTCTGATACCGAAATAGTCATAACAACATGTTTGTATTCAAGGATTGATAATTTTTTATATGACTCTCTTGGTCGTGCATACCCTGTAAGTTAAGCCCAACGCAACGTTTGTAACACCCATTGTTTGACATGACCTACAAAGATAAGATAGAGCTGTAACTTTAGCTAAGACTTAGCTTAATCAGATCATAAGGGTTAAAAACCATAGTTCGTAAAAAAAACTTAAAGCATGTTTGCATTAAATAATACTAGAGGTCATCCATCGTTCTATATACAAGCGGAATTCATTTAAATACGAACTTTATCTGTGTTCTTTTGTCTAAGACCCAAATATCTAGATTTTTCTTCTTGTGTTATTAGAGAGGTGATCACTTTCACGGTCGGAGGGCCGCGGCTGGTTCGCAATCAAGTGTCGCATTTCACTGTCCCGGGTCACCGCACTCGAACTGATACTTGGACAGGTTTAGGGATCAGCGAGTGGCCAAACCTGTCGCACGCAACCAAAGAGGTTTTAGCAAGTACTCTCCCTGCGCGGAGAAAATGATGCGGTTTTGCCGTGAATTAATGTGACGAAATGAAACGTTCGCTCGAAACGTTCACTAGTATGTAATTATTTTTTAGGAATGTGTAATTATAAAACCGTTTAGTGTCACTTTCAATGGAGTTTCTAAATTAACGTCTTAGCGGAACGTTATAGTAAATTCAAATAAAGATTAATTGGTGGGCAGTGCTGCGCTTGCGCGGGTGCCGTGACGGATTATCGAGTTTTTTCGCCGCCATCTTGACTAAAAGTGCGCGTCTTGCGTTCTGCGAAAGATGTATTTGTTGCTTTCATTTTCACGAAACCGAAAGTGTCTATATGTTGGGGTGTCATTGACTGCGATGTTTGTTTGCCACGGCTGGTCGGCCGCGGACTGCGCTCTACATCATCCTGCCGTGCCGAGCGGTGATGCTGTAATTTGGCGTTCGACCATTTATATTTTCAGTGTGCGATGGTGTGAGATTCGTTCCGCTTCGACGCCTTCGAGCATTGAGGAATCACTGCGCGTATAGTGCGTGCTCTCAATGAAATTATTTCCATACGGACTTATCGAGTTCAGCGAGTTTATCCGTTAAAGTTGATCCAATTCTTTAGCAATTCATTGAACTCCGATTTTCCCAACATACATGTGAATATAGCTTTTTACTTATTATTAAGTAATCTCGAACCATCTTAGTACATCAATTTCATTGTTAGGTAAAGAAACAATTGAACATTACATTTTATTTTCATACTATGTTTACATCGTCATTGTACTTAAAAGTACAACTGCACCTGATGTCACTATTTATATTGAATTAGCTATTTCAATAGTAATAGAGTGAAGGCCGATTGGCATATAATTTGCAGGTCCCAAGCGTATCGGATGTCGCCGGTGTCGCTTTACGGTTTTCTAATTGTGTCCGCTACAGTCGGCCCGCGCGGCCGGCGTGCATCTGCGCCGCGACACGCACCACCGCACACCCGGGTTTCTATTCCGCACGCTCATTGAACGGTGACAATAGGTTCGGCTCTGACGTACCGAGGTGAATACCAATTTCATACGTCTCATTTCCATGATTAGCGCACTATTTGGCAATTTATATGGTGTAGAAAGCACGGGAGAAGTTAATCAACCGGTGATTAATAAAAAATCACCTACAATTGGTAGTTCTAGAACAAAAGACGGAAGCAAAATTTAAAGTAAGAACACAAAATAATGAAGACTGACAAGTCCTTCCTTCTAGAAAATCGCCATTACCCTGCCGGTATTACTGTCAACTAGTGTCGACTTCCTCGACGATGTTTTTTCGTCGACTGTTTTCTTTGTTAATAATTTTTCCTAGTTTCCAGTTTTCCACTAACAGATTATATCCCCGAACACACTGAACACTAATAGATGTAATATTTGATCCTACGAAGACTACATCGCGTGACCACTACACGTAAAAAGAGAAAAAAATTAACATTGTTTATGTTATTGTGCGCGTCCGAGCCCGGTCGAACATGACGTGAATACAAGCGTAGAGAATCGTCCGATTGGAAAACCATTGATAGTAATGTCGATTTATGCCAGAACAGCCCTAAACTATTCCACGTACAACGATTTTTGTCCATAAAAACTTCGTCGTCAGCCAACCTAGATCTAGACAAATCACATCATACATGGGAATCTTACTATCTCACTAATATAAATGTTAAACGTTAGATTCGTACATCTTTGTTACCATGTATCTTCACAATAGTTCAACGGACCTCGGTGAAATTTGGTATACATATAGAACACAGTCTGATAGACTACTAACTTTAACGGACGGACTCGCTTTAAGTTTATATTTATTGATAACGACGAACACAGCTTTACCACCTGCTCTATATTCCTTATTAATGAGGATGCTTGAATTTTCATCAGCTGGAATTTACTGCCGTATTGTCGTCTTGGTCACTGAGCCACTAAATTAAGAGCAATGTCTTTAACTAGTAGTGTCCAAAAAGATGTACAAATAAGCCCAAACTTCCACAGTAAATCCTAAATCTATGTCTTAATGTGTATTTAGAAAGTCTTCATATAATGTGGTTGGCCCTTTGACCTCGAACTGTAGATGGCTGACTCACAGTACCCTGAACAAAGAGCTTCGCTGTACGCATGTAAAGTAATGTCTGGCGTGACTGCACGTCACGTAGTTTTGACACGGTTGTAAGGTTAGATGCCGGCATAAGGCTATTGTTTGCTACACTCAAAATCATTTGTGTCACTAAGGGAGACGCTCAGCGTCGATTTTGAGTTAGGAAGGACGTAAAATGTTAACAGAACTCTTTTGTTGCCAATGATATACGAGGATAATAAAAAGAAGTGAATTAAAGTAACAAATTGAATGGCAATGTAATTTTGATAGAGGCAATGACTCACGCTGGCATCCGAAATATGTAGGGCAAAGTATTTGACATTTTCCTTACACGTGAGTGGGACAACTCGTGCGGGCCGTCTGCTACAATTAGTTACGTACGCATTGGTGGCAGTAATTTGGAATTTCAACTCTACATCAAAGAGTAATGTACAGATTGTACGAAAAAAAAAATAGACGTAGATAACTGGCCAGTTTTTGTTCTGTGTCGTCAATTGTTAACAATAGAAAAAACTTTTATTATTTAACTTAATTGTATGTAAATTTATAAACTTAACTTGAGTGGGTTAACATACATACATGCACTTTGCGCTCCCCTCACACAATCACATCCGGAAACATAATTCTTATGTACTTAACTATGTATTAAATAACAAAACATTTACAATTCTTAATTGAGCACAACTTGATTGTATAACCAAACCTTTTGTTATAATGACATAAGAAGACTTCTGCGTGACTTCGTCACCAGCTTTGTTCAAATAACCCAATAGATAGATTTGTTAAAGAACTTCTTTCTCTTCCATATATTAATGACGTTCTATACATACTGTCTTATCACAAATTTATTATAAACATATATGTATATATCTAATAATGAAATATTCAATACAAATCCGGTTTATTTGCATTATTAAATTAGTGGCAATAGTGCACTTTTTGATATTGGAAGATGAAGTAATGTTTTTGAGAATTGAAAACTGCTTCCCAAGTCGGAGGTCTCATCTTTTAGATGTTTTACGAACAAATCATAATTAAAATTCGTCGCTAAATGAAAATAAAAAAGAAGTAATTCGATATAAAAAAAAGTGAAAACCGTTATGAAATCCATTAAATAGTGTTAAATTAGATTTGGATAAACAGACGTTGCCGGGCGACCTTGTTTTCAATTTATAGATCGAGTACGTAACGGTTATTGTGAATCGCCAATAGACTAGTGGTTAAGGGTACCGATTACCGATGTAACGGTCGTTGGTTCGATTTCTATCATTGGAATATTATAGTGAATCATAGTACAAGCTTCGAACTAAATATTAGGTACAAGAAATATTAGTAAATGAATATTATTTTTAATATAAACTAATTGTTTCAGGCATCGACGATCGATGGGCGGCGGAAGGGGGCGTGTCTCTTCTGTCAGGAATACTTCATGGACCTCTACCTGCTAGCAGAGCTGAAGACCATCAGTTTAAAAGTAAGTCAACAGAATATGCTTATGGGGTACGGTGTTCAATCCTAATATCATGTAAGGAAATAGAACTGTGGCCAAGAATTAGTAAGTTTTTTTTTATAAATAAATATTAGTAGATTTTTGTTAATTTACTAATATTTGTTGTAACCATTCTAGGTAAGCTTGAAAAAGCTTGTCAGGATATGGTTCACGACAATAGTCGAATGGCGGGATTCGAACCCACGACTGCTAGATCGGTAGTCTGTATATGATAAAACGTATAGACGATTTTCTATGTAATATAAATGGATTAGCCGTACTATGATCAATTCAAGGGCTTTACTGTCGCCGCGGTGAAAGTTTGAGAACATGAACATAGTTTGTATGGGCTCGTCTAGACTTTCATAGAACGTGAAGAACTAGTATTGATTTCCTTTTACTATGTATTACGACTTCCGCCCATATATGTCGTCTCTGTTTTTATCAACGAGGATCAAAGAGAAGACAATATTTGTGATCTAACATCAAATCAGTCGGAAACCACACGTACGTAAATTGATAATTTAAATACTTGGTAATAATAAATGCGTGATGACATTGCAGGTGACGACAGTGGACATGCAGAAGCCGCCGCCGGACTTCCGGACCAACTTCGAGGCGACGCACCCGCCAATACTGATCGACAACGGCCTCGCCATCCTCGAGAACGAGAAGATCGAGCGCCACATCATGAAGTCCGTGCCCGGCGGACATAATCTATTCGTACAGGTATAATGGAGGATGTTTGTTTCCTCGTCCTAGCCGTCTGGGTGACATACGTCCGTTCTAAATGAGATCCTTCCTACCCAGTAGTGACAACCACCCGTACAAATACTTAAATCTTCTTTTCTCCTATATGTAACAATAAGAATACTGTCTATTCCAGGACAAAGAAGTGGCGTCCCTGATCGAGAACCTGTACTCCAAGCTGAAGCTGGTGCTGGTCCGCAAAGACGAGCAGAAATCCGCCGCGTTGCGCGCACACCTCGGCCGCATTGACGCGCTGCTCGAGCGCCGCGCCACCAGGTCAGTGGCAGTTAGACACTGACTATACAATCAGGACACAGTAAATTCATCTAGTCCTCAATTGCCTTATTTAAATATTGTTAAAAAGAAGGTGATGAGATTGAATGTGGATGGATATAAATATAGAGGAAGACCGAAGAAGGTGGATAGATCACGTGATGGAGAATATGCGTAGGATGTGTGCGAGTTCAGATTTGACAGTTGGCAGCGAGGTATAGAAGAGTAGTACGTACTGTGCCGACCCTCCGTAGGGAAAAGGGCAGGTTGCTGTTGAATTATCGTCAACACTTATTTTGGTGTCTATGTTACTGTCTGTTCATAATAGTGCGGATGTCCTCGTTCAAACTCAAAACACCAGTATCAGGATGTTAGATTACGCGATATCCCGGTACAGTGATGGACAATTCTTTGTTATCTCAATATAAAGTAAACCGATGTGTTTCAGATTCCTAACGGGCGACACGATGTGCTGCTTCGACTGCGAGCTGATGCCGCGCCTGCAGCACATCCGCGTCGCCGGGAAGTACTTCGTCGACTTCGAGATACCGGTATTTATTGATCAGTGCTTAGAAATATTTATCATCAGCCCACTATTAGGGGTGACGAGGTCCATAGTCGACCATGCTGGCACAGCGCGGGTTGACTACACATATCTTTGTTAGCAGATATGTGCAAGCATCACGATGTTTTTCTTTACAGTTAGATCACCAGACAATATAATGTAATTCGAAAATCGTAAAACATATTGGTACTCGATGGGGATCGAACCTAGACATATGTTGAGTACTGTCCGGTCCAGTCAAACGCTTTGAAATATCAATACTTATGAGTATATAAAACGTATTAACTGACCACAGCAGTGACCGTCCCTTGTTATGTGCAGACGAGTTTCAGCGCGCTGTGGCGCTACATGTACCACATGTACCAGCTGGACGCCTTCACGCAGAGCTGCCCCGCCGACCAGGACATCATCAACCACTACAAGCTGCAACAGGTACGCTCTCACACAACACCCTACACGTGTCACACAATTTCTGATCGCCTGGTACTTTTACGTTAAAATTATATATGTTAATTCTTATTTTCCTTTTATTTTTTTCTTTATATCTCGTATATAAGTAATTTTTTCACATAAAAAGTTTGTTTTAGCACCGAAGGGTGGGTGTCAAGAAATGAATGAGAGAGTGGAAATTTTGCATGGAAATGTATTCAAAGTGAGCGATTATATACCTACCATTGTAATGGTCTACTGAGCTGTAGCTCTTCTCTTTTCTATTTATCTAAATATTTATACTAATTTTTTTCTAAATTGGGATATCTGTGGGAGACTGTACTATCTTATATACTATGAATATTTCTCACTATCGCCAACAGTTGTCGACAAAAGGTTTGCTCATGTCGCCGACGCCGACACGACAAAGGATCGACGACGACCCGGTACGTGCGCGTTGTCTTGCAAACTTTCGCGCCATTTCATACAATATCTATGCGTTAACGTCACCTCGTGCCTAAACGTGTGCGGGCGCGGGCGCGGGCGCGGGCGCGGGCTGCAGCTTCACGCGCGTAATGAACATAGAGATATTGTCTTGTCTATGGTTTGACATTGACACTTTGTTGATTACTCTAATATTTCTATGTTAATTAATCTGGTTTTTACATTAAAATACTTAGCACAAAGCAAACATCCGCTGTCAGTCCCAGCATTGTACATTTTTGTTTTAAAAGAGGTGGAAGTTTTTTTTTTTACATTTTAAACTAAGAATGTTTGATATTAATAAAGTGGACAACCGCGTGACCGTATGATATCATTTCTTTATATTAAAAGGCATTATACATTTTTTCACGGCGAAATTATGTTTCCGTTAATATAACCAAATCGGTAGATGAATGGTTAAATCATTAAAACGGTTATTTATTTTTAAAAAACTAAGTCAAGTAAAACCTCCGCAGGAATGGTGTTGCCGTAACGAAAAACAATAATGATTGAACTAAATTAATTACACTAAACTTGTTTAAGCAAGAAAATTATAATAATAGTATTTATATAATATTCAGAAAATGACGTTATTGGACTTTCATATAAAATATTTAACAAGAAAATAAAAACATTTTGCATGTTCGTTATGATTTAACATTAGTTTGAATTGCCTTGCAATGGATTTAAATCGTGGTAAATAATAATATTGGTTCCAAATACTAAAGTTTTACATATTTGTTTTAATCATAATAATTGCGGTCAGAAGAAACTGGCAACACAGTAATATCGAATAATTGATTTTAAATCGATTCCTGCATTATGCAGCCCTAATGCTTCATTTGATTTAATGTTTTGGTGGGAATGGTAACTCTGTCTTCATTTAACCATCTCAAGCTTATATTGGTGTTGTGAGTCTGGTTGGGTTTCAAATACTAATATTTTTATTGTTTACTTTTTAATTTTACAACTAACTGCGGTTTATTTATGAACATTGACATACCTGTATTTTGTTTCAAATTTTACCTTGATCTATAACGAATTTTCAATAAATCTAGTATTCTAGATTATAATTTTATTTTAATAAATACGACGCATTATTATTACTGTAAAACACGACAAGTTTTTCATTCTTTTTTTTTAATTAAATGATAAATGAAAATTTGCAGGCGCTTAAAATGAAGAAACACGAAGAATTGGAGACGCCGACGTTCACCACGTCGATCCCGATCGACGTGAACGACGCGAGCGCCGCGGAGTAGCGCCACGGCGCGGACTGTAAACCTTGGTACAATAGACATTAAACGGTACATGCTTCGTAAACATGCAATCATGCTACAAGGTCCCACGTCTATGTCCAGTGACGTCACTAGGGTTGCGATAAAACAATACTTTATTAATACAAAATTTCATCTGACAAGTTTTTGATATATTAAAATATTTATCCAAGTTGGCATTCGATTGTTTACAAGTTACAAGTTGGCATACTGTTATAGTTTTTTTTTTTTATATTATTTTTGTTTAAGGCGTCGTGTACTTTGGAATATTCTGACCATAATTTAATTTCAAGTTTTTATTTATTCAAATATTGTTATCAAAATATGACTTTGGCTGTTAACATTTTATTTAATTTTTCATAATATCGATGTTTTTCCAACCCTAGACGTGAAGACGTGCCCGGGGATGTTTTTCCGTAATAAATGTTCCATTGTGTGATATTTCTTATCTCCCTGTATCCCCCGGCCCGCCCAGAAATTCAAAGTTTAAAATATTTTTGTAATTTTGTAAGAAAAATTAAAAAAAAAAAGATCACTATAATTTATATCGACAACAGATCCGTTAGTACATTGCAGTTCGTGTGTGTGCGGTGAAATCGAAATTTATTAATTTACGTTTAAATGTGGTGATTGTTACTTAGCTGCCCTAAACTGGGTGTTAACTGAAATATAAAAAGCCTAATTAAGCTGTATTTTCGTTTATCAAGTGGTAACATATGGCAATATTTATTTTTAAACAGTTGATTAATTTCAAATTACATAAGTTTTAAAGTATGATTGAAATTTGGCAGAGGTGCTACAAACATAACTCTTGAAACATAATTTTATAACCTAAAATTCAAGTAGTGCATTTTGTTAAAGATTGATTGTTGAAACAACGAATTGGTCAGGCATTTTGTATTATATTCACAATAGTTTTAGATTTAAGATCGGTTTTACAGTATTTAATGTTATTTCCATGTTTATTTAAATGTTTTAGGTTAGGAATTTTACCGCCACTTTGTTAATTCTGCCTCTGCCTGCCCATGCGCCGAATCGGAGATTAAGTTAAAATTGATTTTTTTTAAATCACAGTGAGCGCTCTTGCCTGCTTCATCGCTTTTTAAAAGTATTTAAGTAGTACTAATATCTTTTTTATTTATATTAAATTTATTATATTTTATAATTATGCTTGACGTCTGACTTATTTGACACTTAAAAGAATATATAAAAACTATGATATGTTCTGCTCTTTATTATATTTTTTAGGAAACAAAATGTTACGTTTTATGCATACGCAAGCTAATAATTATATACTAAACATTTGTTACAAAACACTTTGTTCTTTTAAATTTTTATTATGTCGTAGACCATTATTCTGGCAACATTAACTTGTATTTTTTAGTTCAGGCGATGACACCTGACACATCATAGTACACAGAGCGCGCGAGATGATCAACATGTCATTGGACATAATTTCGCTTGTAAAAATAATATGAATGCTTCATAATTATGTAAAGTTATGCCATCATAGCATTTACACGATTATTTAGCGTTACTAGATTATAATTTAAATGTTAAGAAATAAAGCTGGATAAATATTATTTTTTTATTTGAGTTTTATTTTCATACCTTTTATTTTTCATTGTTTCATTCAGTTTTTTATTTTTAAATTATTTAGACATCATTTAAATTAGTCTTAGTGTAAAGTTTAAAAAAAAATTGCTTAAGTTTTGCTCATGCTTTCTTAAAAAAAAAATAGTGACATTCTTACAAAATGAATGGCGTTTATATTTTAATAATTACGATTTTGAATGTAATATTTAATTTTCGTAGTGATCGAATTGAAAGATTATTGGAACTTTGAAATTTGTACAGCGGCTATTGAAACAGACTGATAAGTGCACTTTCCTATGTTGTATTTTGAACATGTATGCTCTTGTGATACGTAGCTTCTATACTTTTAATAAAAAATTTATCTACTTTTCAGCGTTTTCATAACCTGCAAAAATAAAAAAAGACCATGCTTATAAATTAATTTATGTCCTTAACTGTAAAATCGAGAGAAGCGGGGTCCTAATTCTGCCACACTACAAAATTTCGAGATCTCGATTAGCTTAACAATTTGATCATGTAGGTAAAGCGGATTCTTATGAGTTGTGTCGAGATAGCTTTTTTTTTAATTATACCTAAGCCCTTTATATCCAGAGCAAGTCAATATTTTTTGACGAGTTTCAGAAAATATTGTAAATGGCAATTATGCATATGTCAATGTCTCTGTCAAATTAAGATAAGATGCCAACTTGTCAAACTTGACTGTCTCCAGTGATAATTGATAATAAAGTAAAGAAAGATAAAAAGTTTTAGGAAGTAAACTTTGACCCTGAGACAAACATGTTAATCGTGAGAACAACTTTTTAAAATCTCGTTATGTCTTTGTCTCCACAAGTTTTATTGTCGAGCGTCGCTCGTGAACGGTGTGTCGCGAATATAAAAGAACTCCCAGGATTTTTCTTTAATAGAGAAAAACCTAAACATTATGCCTCTGTTTTGGTGCCTTTATGTGTTCAAAACGGCGAAGTTTATCTCCTATATACTCTTCGATCTTCAAACTTGAAAAACCATAGTGGTCAAGTATCGTTTCCTGGTGGAAAAAAGGATGAAGGAGAAAGCGTAGTGGAAACGGCTTTGCGAGAAACTGAGGAGGAGATAGGAATTCCTACGAAGAAAATAGATATATGGTGCGAAATGCCACCAGTGCAGGGGAGAAATAAAGATATGCTTATCACTCCTGTAGTTGGTGAAATTATTAACTTTGACCCGACAGCGTTGCGTCGTAACTTTAATGAAGTGGAAGAAATATTTACTGTGTCAATGAATGAGTTATGTGATGTTAGAAATCATGGACACCTCAAATACGAGAAACATGCAATACCTCTCTTCCTGTCCGAGAAACATAAAGTGTGGGGTATAACTGGACTTATAACACATTTGTTTTTACAGTGTTTTTTACCATCTGAAGTTTACAAAGGTGATTTTTTAAGAAAGAAATTTACTATGGAAGAACTAATGCCATCAAAACTTTAAATGTCAAGTGGTCAAAGTGCAACTAGACTTGCTCTGTGTTTTCTCACAGTAAATAGTTCTTATTACAATAAATGGTGTTGTAATATGTATATAAATATATATATATTTTAATTTATTTGACATATTATCTTAGTAAAATAAGAGATTGAGCATGATGACTTCAATTAGGTGCTCTGAAAGAAATAACATTATGTGTGTAGAGAACATATAATGATTTGGTAAAGGATTTTTTATGTATAAAACAATTTTGTATCGCAATAAATGTTTTTCTTTCCGTCCATTTGTTTTAATCAAACATGTAAAAATTGTAACTGTTCACTGGAATTGCCAAAATAAGAGACATCACTTTAATAATTTTTATATTTTATTTTCAATCTAACATTCCGATTCTTTCAAAATGAATAGTTTGATCCCAGTTTTTCTTTGGAATGAATCAGCATAGCAGTCAAAATGACAGGGACTGTGGAAATCTAAATTGTTCGAAGAACAAACGGGGCGCATTATCTTAGGACATGGACAGTCCGGCCATGAGGTGAACAACGGTACACTGAGAGCTGAAGACATCATCGCAAGAAGAAGTGTTACTGAAAATTAAAAAAAAAGTAATAATAATAAACTTACTATTTACAGTATACATTTAAAATTTGGAAATAGAGATATTTTCATTCAACATTCTCCAACTGTTTCTATCACATGTCGCGAACGCCATCGTTTACATAGATAAACTCGACAAATTGACTATCGGACGAATTCATTCACTGTGTAAAATATATTTGGACATACAAAAAAAATAACCAACCGACTCGGTAATCCATAGCGCGAAATTTAAACTTGGAACCTTCAGTGTGTACAGCTCGTTGTGTAGAGTGCCAGTAATACTTTCTCCACAAATTTACCTTATTATACAGGTAGCTATACTATAGTGCTTCCGTCGAAACGGGTAATGGATAATAAAAGTTGACAATTTGTTTTATTCCCGCTCGGTTATAGCCAATAAACGGCACGACCTACTTTTTGGATCGAGACTTTAACGTCTTTATTTATTGTAATCATTACTTTCCTTCAGATACGCACGTTTTAATTATCAATGTAAATTTATCTTCATTCAGTAGTATCATTTTCTTTAAATAACGTTTTTACTTCGTCTCACTGACAGGTCGGTAATTTTAAATATGGCAGTTCCATTGTGACCTGTAACCTTTTAAAGACAGGCGTCTTTGGTATCGTATTCATCCCATGTTAAAGAAGTCGGGATTTATTGTTTTTTTTAAATAATGTAACGCTTTATAATCCCATACCTTTCTTCATTTTTATTTCTTGTGCGAATAATAACAAACTTAAGCCCATAATCTAGAGGGCATGGCGGAGACCAGGGTCTTCCATTTGGCTTGGTCCCGACACCTTTCTCGCTTCTTCTAAATACATTCATACATCATCCATACACAAGTGTCAGTTTCGGGTTGTCTTAAAACCCTTCTTGAATGTTAGCAATCTTTTGTACGACTGCACATTAAGTTGACATACTCATGTCTCTGTTACAATAGCCTTTTAGGAATTCAACCGAAACATTTATATTACCAAATAAGGTAGGTATCGAATTACTTAGTAAATGAAAACTGCTTGTGACTAGTGTGTAGTTTTTTACATTCTATTTATTTTTATTCAGTGAAAAATACAATATTCATTGAGGTGTGCTTGGCCGTAATAGTTTACAATCGATTGGTTTTATAAGACGATAGTTATTATTGTAGAGATGGGTCAGCCGGCATTCGTAAGTACACGAGTTTCTGTATCTGCGCATGTCATTTGCACAGATCGGCTCGTACTCCGCGGTGCAGGGACATCGCTTCTCCGACCAGTCAGTCCACGGCGCCTGCTTCGCGCCCACTCCAATGTAGATTAAAAATAAAGACACAATTACTGGAATAAATAGTTACATATTTAGTAATCAAATATTATTAATAAATACAAAATTTAAATTTTAAAAAAGACGTAAAATTAAACAGCAAAACTATTATTTTTACTTCAACAATCTATTTCACAATGCACAAATATGTACAATACAAAATATTACAAATTTCATTTGTTTTCTTAAATCCTTAGCTTGCTTATTCATGCCGTTTGATGAAAAAAAAACAACAATACAAGTAAATTAGAATTTAGAAATTACTAACCTATTCTGTAATCCATTGGCGGGAAATTTTGACAATGTCAATCAACCAAACACCTGAAATACGAGTTGCACTCGTCGCGAAGCCACGTTAATTTATTAACATGCAACACTATCACGACACTTCCGTTTGGTGATCAAAAGAAAGGATAACGGTGATAAATTGTTTTCACTTCCTACACTAAAATGTTATGACCCGCTAAGTACCTTGTTAATTACACTTCGTATTGTTTTATAATTCCTTCGACTTTGAATTTATCTGTTTTATTTATTTATTTTAGATTTATATATAGAGAAGAAGCTTTCTGCATTATTGCTCAAAACTAATTCTCATATTAAATGACTAATGCCTTAAATATAAAAGATACCGGAAAAATATTAAACAATTACTTAGGAATCGAATCCAAAAATCGCTACCTCATTATATAAGCCGCTTAACTATAGTGCCCTAATAAAAAAAAAACAAACAGGAGATTTAAAAGATTATTATCATTTGGGACATTCCATTAAAAACAAAACCGAGTCCAAGCTCGAAGTAAACAGACGTTAATACTTCCGGAAGAAAAACCCGATTTTCTCGCCAAGTTTTCTGAGAACCAAGCACAGTTCTTGACGAACAAAACAATATGTCTTCGACAAACGTTTGGCAAGTCCACAATCAGACGTATTTACTAATACAAGTTTCACGAACTGTGTTTTCCTGTAAAGATAATTATTGTTTACGTCGCGTTAAAATTGTGTGATGTTTTTCATTTCAAAATGGCGGAGAATAATCAACCAACCTTATGTCAAAGGATCGCTGCTTATCGAGATTAAAAATAAAAAAAACAAATAAACGAATTAAATACCTCTCCATTGAATGTCATTTAAAAGACAATTAAATGAATTATAACTGTCAAATTCCACTACACATCCGATGAAAAAATATCGTAGTCTTTTTTATCTTTCTTTGCAATGAATATTAAACTATTTCGACTTGAATTTTTAAAAAGAAAAATTTTAAATATGTCATAGATACGGCCCGTGTTACTCGATACGACGTAAGCCATCTACAAATCAGACGGTCAAGGTCACGGAAGTGCACTGCATGTGACAATAATGATTCAGTGAATATTTATCCATACATAGATTATCCATAATTGTTAACAATGTTTATTGTCTAACAAAATAGTTTTACAACAGTCTTAATCTAACAATGCGAATGACAAACGTGTGAAAATTCTTTACAAGAGCAATCGTAAATAAATTATTTTATAAGTTAACATGAATTAAATTATCATCTATTTTGTTGAGCAATTTGAAAAAACAATGAATTCATAAATGTTTTTTTTTGTTTTCGCCATTTTGCGGAAAAATATGGTACTGATTTCTTTGCAATATTAGAAAGTTGTGTAACAACGAAGCTGATTAAAGCTCCTCCTAGCAACCATTTTATATTCTTAGGCTATAATTATCTTATATCGATATTAATACAATATTATTAATCAGTCAATGTTTAATTGACTAATTCTCAATATAACCCCGAGGTCAAGCAAACCGCGTCAGGTGTTCCTCGAAGTGTCTGTTTGTCTGTCTGTATGGATCACGTCAACGGGGATTTACAAAGCAAACACAAGACGTCCGAGTTACTAAGTGCGTGTGAACACTGATTTTGTTAGCATATAAATATATGCGCGTGCGCAACACATCATTATAATACTGGCGACTGAGAGGACGACAGTGTCAGATAAAATTATCAATAAGCAAGCCTTCAAAATGATTTATCAATTCGGTGAGTTGTTGACATTTTTATACCATTAAGTCATATGTTTGTACTCCGCACTGGTACGCACCTGAACTATGGCATTCTCTGATTTTACAAAGGTTTTGTGTTTATAGAGTTCTTCCCGGAGAGTAAATTCATGTCAATATTTTTTTACAATGATAAATTTATGACAAAACTAGATGTATTACAATGGCAAACGCTATTTAATTATTAATTTTATATTTTTAACGACATTAAATAACTTATATAGAAAATGAGAATCATAACTCAATCGACAAACCTTCCGTGCTCTCGTAGTCAGGATTAAATGGTCAAAGGAAATCCGATAAACACTCGAACGACGAACTGTTTCTCAATGACGATCAATTTCTATTATAGGATTTCAAATAATTGCTCAAAGAACCAATACATAAATAGAATTAATTAAATCATTTACATATTTATTTCTCGCCGGCAAAAGTATAATTGCCATTTATGAATTTAATAAAAAGATTTTTTTACACTAAACCTAAAATGACATTAAACCTTTTTTGTTAATATTTTTAACAGGAGTCCTCCTCTTGATCGGATCGCTTTCCATGACGGTCGCATTACCTCCTTGCATGTGCACACGGGAAAAGAAGCCGGTGTGCGGCTCCAACGGGCAGACGTACAGCAACGAATGCATGCTGAACTGCGCACGCGCATCCGACCCGAGCGTTACTCTGCAGACCGTCGGCAGATGCAAGCGGGAAGCGCCTAGCTGCTTCTGTACGTTCGAGAACAATCCTATTTGCGCATCTAATGGGGAAACATACGCGAATGAATGCGAGTTCCAATGCCTGCACACAGCTGATCCGACTCTAAGCGTGAGTTACCACGGCGAATGCAGACAGAAGAGGCAAGTTCGAGTTGCAAGTTTATCGACTTGTTCCTGTCCTAGAGACTCCAAGTTCGTCTGCGGTAGTGACGGTGCTACGTACAGTAATGCTTGTGTGCTGGAGTGCTCCGCGCAGGCCAACCCCGCCTTGTACATGGTGCACGGCGGACCCTGCGATAATAGAGTCAACGTGGTAGAACAGGCGGACAATCAACCTTCATGTTCCTGCGCCAGGAATTACTTCCCGGTCTGCGGTTCTGATGGTAACACGTATAACAATTTGTGTCTACTCCAGTGCTCGGGGGCTGATGTCCAAAGCTTTGGACCCTGTTAAATGTACTGGCAAAGAATTAATTGTACTCCCTACTTCCGATCGAATATTATATAAACAAGTAGAGTATAGAAGTGTAAAGAATATAGAAGTCATAATTTGCTATGACAAGTCCGAGAAGCTGCGACTTGACATTTCATTGAGATGGGTAGGAAGTAAAAGCCCGCGACTGTATATTCGTTTTGATATCGTTACGTTGGGTGTCCACTGTCGGTATTGGAATATAATATAGTCATCTATCTCTTTCCCTTAGAAAAAGACAGGGATAATTATATTTTTTATATTACGTCAATTTAAATTCACTTTTGCTGTGATCGGTATTTTATATTTTATCATTGTCGTCTTTAAACACGCAGCGACAAGGTTTGATGCAAAAATAAGATTTCAAAATATTCACTAACAGATAATTTAATCGGACAGGTCGAGCGTGGAGATCAGATTGTGATAAATATATTGACAGTGTTTTAAAAATACTTTTTTTTTAAATGTAGGATGAAATATTCGTGCTTTCGAAATGATGTTAACTTTTTTTTGTTTTTTTTTTTAGTTTTAAATATCGGTTTATTCTGTAAAATAGCTTTATTATGTACCTTGTGATATTGTATAATATTTTATTTAACAATCGTACGAACAAAACTATAGTTATGGTAGAAGTACATTTTTGTTTATTGTAAAATTATTTCTAACATTTTTATTATTAAAATAAAAAGGTTAAAAAAAGGTTTTACACTTTTTTATCTATCTTTGTCGTAATTGTAGATACAATGTGTAGTAAGACCTATTTGCAGCCCATTATCTTGAAGGGTCATAACCAAGACCCTCCGTAGATAATAGTTCAAGGTTTGTTGTTGTCCATGTTAAGCTAAAGATAGAATACATTTCAAAATAACAATCTCAACAGTAGCTTTCTGCTCAAACACTCAAACAAGAACATATTGTCATTCGGCTCGTTTTCTTTAATTAAAATAGAAATTACAATATTTATAACCCATAATTTCCCAATCTGGAGAATAAAAGTGATGCGAAAAAGATTTCCGGTGATTTTTTGAACAGGTAACTTTCCGCAGTATTGTCTTTTACACTATAAAATGACGTTTCTAATTTGTATCTCGATTAAACGTCAAACTTTTAACAAACATTTTATTTATAGGTTATATATATATATATATATTAATGACAAACGAACTGTTATTGTAACTTGAAAAAAATTAAGTAAAACAGCGTTTAATAAAATGTTGTTAAGAAAGAGTTTTCAAAGATTATCAACACAACATAGGTTATCAAAGAGTTGAGAAACTGTTTTTACTGATGTCCGTTGAAAAATAATTGTGATAAGTAAATACGAATTAATTTATTGTAAATACAGATCCGTATATGTAGATGACTTTCCTAGCATTAAACAACAAAAAGCTATTTATTAAAAATAAAGCTATGCAAAAAAGCGTACAGTCCAAGAGACTGGAGGTGTTCAAAAATATAAAAAAAAAAATTATAATACGATAATCTCATCACTCACCAGCCAAATCCACTTTTCCTTCCTTTAAAGAAAATGGTAGGAAGGGGAAGATGACTAAATTGACCTCTGGTGTCCACGCCTGTCAGGCAGAAGGCGGAATTACTTCAACTTGACCCGTGTCTTCTGTATGGTCGTGGACATCGGTAGAGCGGGACTTTCATGCCACAGAAGTGATTGCGGACTCTACCACTGTGCTTTTGGTAAACACACTACATCGTCACAACACCAGGTAGAGTCGTAGTCAAATGTTAATTTAGGCTTCATAAAAAACGCATTTATGACATATTGTGAGTTCTTTTGTGTGGTCAGTTCGTAAAGCAAGTACTTATCACAAGTACAATTCATTTTGAGTAATAAATAAACAATTGTAATGCAGAATTGTCGGTATCTCGATGTTTACAAGAGCGATAACTGTTCTCAGAACGGACACAGGAAAATTATGTAAAATGTTTTTATTTTTAGTTAAATTATCGTTATTAAAGTTATTTAATTGTTTAACAATTAAGTTGTTATAATTCATTCTTACGGTGAAGGAAAACATCGTGATGGCTGCACATATCGGGGAAGAAATTCAAAAGTTATTTGTGAAGTCAATCAACACGCACTGGGCCAGCGTGGTTGACTATGGCCTAGTTACCCCTAACAATAGGGTAGGCTCCGAGTCCCTCGGTGGGGACGTGGAGTGAGCTGATGAATACATTTATTGACATATTTTTACTCGCCTGTAGTCTAGACTAGAATGAGATTTTGACCTTTGAGTGTCATTGGGTTATTTTAATTAACAAACATTAAGAACTTCGTTATCTAACCGCCATTTACAGTCTAACAGTATAACACATTCGCTGCATCCATTACCGAGTGCACGATCCTACGAGGAAACCTTATATTGTAACAACTTGTTAAATACATATTTAATAACAACGAATACAATTTTATTATATTTATTTACGCCACGGCCGACCCGTTGTCCGTCCATGTTAACCACTTAATGAGATATCACTAGGAATTTCTATATAAAAATGGACAGAACAGAGACTAAATGACGTACAAACTTTATTAGTTCTCCTACTGCTACAAAAGCTCCTTTATACGAGCTTTTATGAGATAAAGTAAGATAAAGTCTTTTTCTATTTATTACCTTAGACTTACGGCCTCTAACAGCGTAGTAATAAACCTTACCTTACGCGAGTCAGCTATTTTTGTCACTATTATAAAATACTCTGAAATCATTGAGTACTCTATTAAGACAGGTTTTTCAGGTGTTATAAAATTAGTGTAATTAGTGAATACTAAATTCTACTCAGAGATAGCAAGGTTCGTCATAGACAGATACGGCACGGAAGATATTACAATCTATACCAAAATAATCTAATCTTGTTATTTATGGTAACCCTACATCACTGTTGTTAAGTGTTATTTGTTTTAATAAGCAACAACGAAGTAACTTCTCGCATTGAGACGACTGTGCGAGGTCACACTTATTGTCATAACTAGAACATTTAGATGCTAATAACATTGTAATTAACTATTTATATCATTAATTACAATATCCACGTACAAATGTTAAGAACTTTGCAAAGTCCATAGCGTACAAGATTAGAACGTTGTAAACAAAAGTTTGTTTAAAAAACCAAACATCTCTTTATATTCGTTTTCATTGACAAAGCGAAGTATTGTTTCAAGCTGTATTGTTGATCGGTAGCCGTGGGTATCCACTGCCTAAACACTGCTACCAATACCTATTGTCAACTATGTTTTTCCCAAGGCAACGAGCGGGCGGCGGCGGGTTTTGCATACAACTATTGCTGTGGAGCTCGCGGTGACGTCACATGTTATTACGCAAAAACAAAAGACAATCCTTTTACATTTTTTATGCCACGCCTATTTAAAAAAAACAAATAAAAAGAACACAATAATTAAAAAAAAAACTTAATTTTCTTTCGAAATGTTTGTTCGTCCTACGTCATAAATGAAGACAATACTCGCGGCAAATTTAAAAGGCAATTGTGGCCACGTCCAGCTCGCGACGAGGCGTAATGCTAAATAATACATGTTGCGATTCCTTGCGCAAAACAATGTTATTTAACACCCTCACCTCGCTGTACATTGACCTGCTCGCGCCCGCACGCGCTCATTGCCCCTGTTAAAATCATTTAATGATAATTTAATGTACCACCAAGCGAAGATTTTGCAACTCAAGCTTTTTATTTCACTGAGGGCGATAATGTGGATTTTGTATAACATTATTTAGTCACATTGCCGAACTCAGAGCGATTTCATCGTCAACAGCTCATTTCACGTCCCCACCGAGGGGACCCTATTATTAGGGGTGACTAGGCCATAGCCAAGCTGGCCCAGTGCGTGTTGGCTTTACTTCACACATATCTTTGAATTACTTCGCCGATATGTATAGGTTGCATCACGATGTTTTCCTTCACCGTAAGAGCGTCGGATAATGTACATATGCAATTCGAAAATTGAAAAACA